>CAJHNH020000665.1:0-246380 GCA_905116865.2 Candidula unifasciata
AACTTCTGGTGCTATGCAGAATACCATGATGTTGCAGGAAAACAACACTGCTCTACTTGTCAGGCACGGATGCTGCTAATTCCAGGAAATTCATGGCGATGACGACTGAACACAAAGTCGTTGGAGTAGAGAGTCGCCTGTCGCCGGAATGAAGATTGAACAAACAAGAAATGGCCAACGAAACTCGGGTTGTCCGCTGTGTGTCTCCTCGTTGTTTCCGTTACTAAGCGTTGCCAACTGTTGCCAAGGTGTTCCTTTATGTTCAGCTTGGGTCCATATGGTCATGTAGGACCTTATGAATGTGAGTCGCGAACTGTTTTGGGAGGTGTTTCTTTGGTACGTGTCGTGTGTGTTCAGTCTTCATTCCAGCGGTGTTGCCAAGGCGTTTGCGCGTTTTAAAAAGCCGTGACATCAGTGTTGCCACTTTTCTTTGACAACAAAAATCCAAAACGGTGTCAAAAAATATCTAAAAAGATCTAAATCTGCGTGGAAAAGATCTAGAAAAAACATCCAAATTGAAAAAGTCAAAAATTTCATAGCTTTTGTTATGACTTACCCTACATAATCATGTCCTCGCCTTCACTGATGTCTGCCTCACAAGATCCACAGGATAAACCGAATTTTAATGGCAAGATAGCATTTAAGAGGTCAAATTTCATCCTGTTTTTTTAGGTTAGATTTGATATAATTCCTAGCACTGAAAACTCTTTCTACGTCAGCATTTGAGTGGAGTAGTATCATGTCAGTATCTTTAAAGAGCTTACAGAATGGACTGTTTGATGAGGCATCTTTAAATTGTCTCACTTCACTCCAGAACTCTTTAGTTTCTGTTTTGTTTGTCCATTCAGCTAACTTTATTTTGGTTAACTGATATTCTGCTTCCGCGACACTATTATCAGTAGCCACTAAAAATGTCATAACTTTACAATATTTAGGTAAGTCCTTTATTGGCTGAAGTATGTTGCTCACAGAAAAAAAGTTAAATATTTTTCAAAACATCTAGATTTTCAGGAAGTCTCTGCTTCAATAATGAGATAAGGAAATCTTGACAGCGTTTTCTTAAGTTGTTCTCTTCATTCTCTGTTAACAGTCTTTTTGTTTTTAAATTATCAATTTTTGATTCGATTTAATATCCAAAGTGTGGCTTAAGAGCCAAATAGCTCTCTATAGTGCAAGTGAGCAAATCAGCTTTAGAAGTTGGCAACACCAGTCTTTTACCCAGTTAAATAGCAAGGTGAGATCATCAAGAAATTTAACTTTATCAACAAGTTTAGATTCGAACAGTTTATTAACTTTTTGCACTTCCATTAGAATAGGTTATAAAAAGAGAATGAATGACAATTTTCTTTCATCACTGTACATTCCATATAGTATTTCAGCTGTGTAGCACTTTTCACTTTGTCTTGTTATTTCAAAGTGTGTCTTCAACTTCAGCCATTGCTTCATAATTCTTTCAACAGCTGGTTAAATTGATAACCATCTAGTTTTGCAATCTGACAGAATTGTCGGTGGTGTGGAACCATCATTCAAGGCTATATATAATGTATTGTATTGCTGTTGTCTGACAAATTATTTGGAAAACCAGTAAAGTGTTTCAGCAATAAGGTATTCCAAATTTCTTGGTAAATATTTAGATGAAGCATGTGATAATGCTAGCTGCAATGAATGACGCATACATTTTATAAGTATTAACGATGGGTTAGCTTCCTTCAACTTGGCATAAACGCCATTGTTTATACCAACCATCACTGAGGCATTATCAGTACCAATTACAGCAAAATTCTTCAAGCCTAACTGTTTGCTGATTAAGTTCCTAAACTATACTTTCTACATCACACTTTTCAAATTGAACTAGTCCAAGATTTTTGACAAATCGATCAAATGGTCACAGTTTGAAATTGCGCAGTGACAAATTAAAAACATTGCGACTGATACTTCAACCTTTGATGATTCATTTATCAGTATAGTTCTGAAAACAGATGTCAGCGGTGTAATATCTTTAAATGAAACTGCAGTTTTATGCTTTTTTAGTCTCTGCATGACTCTTTGAGTTTTGTATTTTCGCTTTAATTTCACACTTGCAGTACTCACAACAAGCTTTGGTCATATCCCCAGTTTTTAATTTTGTCATCATGCAACCACTCTTTCCAAATTTTTTGCTTATACTTTACTTTTGGCATGTTGAAAGGCTTTTTTCAAAGTGAAAGCCACATAAGAAGGTGAGCAATTAATTTTTTTTTTAAATCACACGCAAAAAGAAACGCAAAGTCAGCACAGTGAGGATACGGTTAAAACAAAGTTAGTATGATTTAGGCGAGTTTTTATTAATCAGTACCGGGGCTGCCAGATATTTGTGCGTTGACCCCAGTGAGAATTCAAAGTTCAAGTAATGGCAGTTGTCACAATGTACGTGCCAGACCAAAACAAAAATATTGTAGTAAATATTTTACACAGTAATTTTTTAATTGACAATGAAAGAAAAATAATCTATAAAATATCTAATTCCATATGAAAAGAATCTAGAAAAATAATTACGATCTAAACGTCAAAAACAGTATCTAAAGGCAATGAAAAAGATCTAAATTTGGATACAAAAGATCAAAAGTGGCAACACTGCGTGACATCATAGTCTTGCAGGAAACACGTCTAGGCTACGAGACAGTCAGAGTTGCGAGTTTTCAGTGCTTTTACACTCGGTGGAATCTGGGACAGGTCATAATGGTTCGCGAAGTTGACATGTCTAAATGGAACAGTGACGTCATGCAGGTGCACGCAGAAAGTATGCTGGCTCCCCCCCCCCCTTAACCCCCCAGTTCACGATCGTCAAAGTTTACGCCTGTAACGAGACCTCTCGCGCGACAGTGGCAACGCCTGGCTGCGCACGGGGTAGGAAACAGTCATTACCAATAAACGAGGGGGGGGGGGGGTGGGTCCTGAGGAGGCCATGGTGTCTGCCGAACTGGTATGTTGGAATGACGGACAAGTCACTAGATTGGCCTTTCGACCAGGCGACTACTGGCAAGCTTCTGGAGAAAAGAAATGGTAGCACATAGACTCGCTAATGACTTGGAACAGCATGGCAGGTTACCACCCACACTTGGAGGATACAGGCGCTACAAAGAGACATGGCTCAATGTAGAATTTCTCGCCTGCTAAGTCTATGAATGTTTTCAGAGGAGAGAAGAAAAATGTGCAGCCGCACTAGACAGAGGATGCGTCCAACAGTGCACCATTTGAATACCTGGTGCAAATATTTCTCCAACTAGAGGTATCTCACTCCATCACCCTCTGGGTAGCCGCAGCACTGTTCCTAAGACAGGCAACATTCAGGTGTTGTTGTTGGTCCTCATAACCGATAACCATCAGTCCAGGATTATGTCAAGGTTCTCCGCTGTCTCCAGTGTATACAGTGTTGATAACTAAGAAGCAATTGCACGGGAGTGGCAGGGCGTTGTCATTTGCTAATGATGTCTTGGTATACCGACGTGGAAGAGATCGTCAAGAGATTGTTAGTTCAATGCAGAGTGACCTTGGTCGCATATCCTTCTGGTGTGTATATTCTAACGCAGATGTCAACCCTTCAAAGACCCCAGTAACGTGATTCTCACTGAACACGCATATAGTGAAGACAGGCTTACTAGCAGTGGAAAACAGCGACGCAATTTTGACGAGAACAATTCTGATGATATAACTTGGAGTGAGGTTTGATCGCAGCCTATCGTTGAGAGAACATGTTGACCATGTCATAACAAAAGCACGCAAAGGCATGTCAGCAACGATGGTCCTGGCCGCCGTTAATATGGAGCAGAGATTGTTTCTGCTTCTGTTCTTTGTCCTATTGTACTTGTACTTGTTCTTTCTCCTATTAAATATACGCTAGCCATTCTCCCTGTCAACAATACTCAGAATGAAAGACTTGACAAGATGGAAAACGAAGCAAATTCTAGGGTGCACAAGAGACACCTCTTGCGTGGCAATAGGATACCTTCATGACTTACCTACTTGAATTCCCTACCATGATCTATAGGATCATGATCTGGAGAGCTCGCGCATACCTCAAGATAATCTCCGATCTGAAACACCCTTTGCACCACATGCTTTTCAGAAAAAAAGGCCAATATACAAACTTAGGGCAAATCATGGCTGGGTAGGGCAGAGGATGACACCACGCAGGGCTGCAGCCTTACAAATGTCCATCCAGGTGAGGAAGTATATCAGTGCCCAAACGCTCAGTCTCACACTCTTCTGTGTCGCCACGCTTGATAAAAGTTGTCGAGAGCAGAACCCCGTGCTGTCAGCGCCGAGATCTGTGCGCTTATTAGTGACAAGTCAGATGAGACGGATGTACTGACCTACACAGACGGGTGAGTTATACGAAGACATAAGAGTGCATGGGCATTTACAGCTCGCTCTGCAGTCCAAGATGCCAGTGGGGCCTTCTCTGACAATCAGTAGCATCGGTGCCTTCTCTATGACTACCAGTAGCATGACGATGAAGGTGATGGCGGGGACACAAGCTTTTATGTGTCTAGAATCACAGGACTGTCCCCTCGTGTATGTGCTGCATGATTCTTTGAACATGATGCGGTGGGTAGAGGCAGGCTCGTTATAGGGACAGTGGATTGAGTCATTGTAAAACTCTCATATGTGTGCAGTTACCTTCATATTTGTCCTAGGTCATGCAGGTGTTCTTGGCAATTAAAGAGCTGAAAGACTGGCAGGTTCCGCATTCACTGCAGATGGCTGGCCCATGGATCACACAGACATTGTCAATGCCGTTAAAAAGATAGGATGTTCCAAGGATTTTGGAAGCAACATGTCCACATCACTGCTAAGAATACGAGAATTGGGAGTGAAGTTCGGCACAGCCAAGCATGAGAAGCACACTGGACGCACACGAAATCTTGTAAACCAGCATAGGACTTGCACTATTAACCGGGCGGTGCTGATAAATATGTTGAAGGGGGAATCTGAAAACCGATGAAATGTCTGAACTGCTATGATTATAATCCAACTCATAACTTATTATCAGTGTGAGTTTACTGATGGCTAATGTGTGATATCCTGGGTGTAACAACAATCAGCAAAAGGTCAAGTGTCTAAGGATACAGTTCTCACTTCCACACATACAACTCTCAGCAAAACTCAACGACGTTATGTCCCCCATACACATACATTTATTGTCAGGACACAGAGTGTAGTCAACAATCCCTCACACAGACAATTCCAGCGAAGTGATATGGACATCTCTCCTGGCTAATTAGTAAATCTAGCCCCTCTTTTCGCTCGCTTTTCAAGTAAAGCGTCGCTCTCCCGGACAGCTAGTACTGGCTGCCACTACATACAAGCTGACCACTACATACAAGCTGACCACTACATACAAGCTGACCACTACATACAAGCTGACCGCTACATACACGCTGACCACTACACACAAGCTGACCACTACATACAAGCTGACCACTACATACAAGCTGACCACTACATACTAGCTGACCACTACATTCAAGCTGACCACTACAGTTCGTAGGTCTACAGCTTTTCGCAACTCCGGGCTTGCTGTACAGACAAATGAACAGGAAATCTCTCTCATCAACTGGACCTCTGCTCTGTCTGCACTGAGCAGATACATCGGCTGATTAGAAACGGATACTCGTTCTCCAGCATGTGGATTCCGCACATCAGCCAGTCGAAGCCCCGCTATCTTGTCTCACTAGTAAGCTTACGCTCCATTGCGTCGTCACCCAAAACAGCTACTCTTGAGTGTCCAGTCCTCGTGACCTGATTCTGCCGTCTGGACTCTTTTCGACTGCACCGCGACAGAGACTCGTGGCTCAGACCTCACTGTCTGACTCGTACTGCGGTACTCTGTCTGTCTGTCCCTGGTCCACTCATCCCCAGTATATACCCGTGCCTGCTCCTTGTGGGCAGCTCGGGCCCTACGAGAAACACGCTAGCACGCACCCCATCCTTCTTCCGTGCACCGCGGCTATCTCGTACAAATCATGCTAGTTAGCCCATACGGCTACTACCCCGGGCCTCTCGTGTCAAGTCCCTTTACACTTGTCAAAATATTGTCTCAACCGACAAATATTTCCTGGCTTGTTGAGTCAACACTGGGCAACATATTGACACAGGTAACCGAACATTCTCGTGGACTCCCGACAACACTATTCCCACTTTATTGTCCTGCCCCAAGGTGTGAGAATCAGCACTCAATCAATCAGCACGCAACAGCTAATTCCCCATCGGTGGATAAAGGGCAGAAGAAGACGAAAAAGAAGAAAAAGAAGAAGAAGAAGAAGAAGAAAAAGAAGAAGAAGAAGAAGAAGAAGAAGAAGAAGAAGAAGAAGAAGAAGAAGAAGAAGAAGAAGAAGAAGAAGAAGAAGAAGAAGAAGAAGAAGAAAAGAAGAGGAAGAAGAAACAGAAGAAGAAGAAAAGATGTTAAAACCAGCATTTATAATAACTATCAAATGATGTTGAGTAGTTGGGCAACATGTTCCAAATGTGACATCTCACGCCTGCCAACGAATTTGGGCAGAGGAGTGATTTCTGTGATGGATACTAGTCTTTTCCTAGGACGAGATCATGCAACCTGAAAACTTATTCTTTCTGGACAGACCAGGTCCTTAGCTTTGCTAGTAGTAGCTGGTCTAGGATGAAAGCTTCTTAAAGCAATCAGACAGCACTGCTGTTCTGCTCCGACAGCTTTTGTAGTATGTGTTGTTTTAAACGTTTTGGTGTTATCTTTCCCTTGGAGTTAACAAAGCAGTCGAACGAGGATAATGCTGCATAGACAAGATATGATGTCTACAATAGTGCCAAGGCTTTGTGCTGGGAGAGGAGCTCCTTTATCCTTCGCTTAAAGTTTGGTTATCATCATGGTTGTGATTTCAATGCCTCTATATAGCACAAGATAACATAAGCATTTGGAAGAAGGAAAGATGTTATCAATGCTAACAGAACCTGATGTTCAGACCCGCTTTTCTGATTCATAACTGTTAACCTTATTTCTCGCAGGTTTTCTTTCATTTTTCTTATATAACATGTTATCAAGGTATAAAACCTTTAATCGAATTAAACTGTGTTTTTAAAACAAAAAGTATAGGACGATTCCCAGAATACCATGGATCAAGAAGAAAAGAAATACTAACATCCCAAAATATCTCTATGAAGAAAGACTGGCTAGTAAGCAGCATCTTGTCTCGGAAACTGAAATATTCTGGCCATATGAAGCGCCACGCGGATTGGAAAGAATAATAATAGAAGACAAGAGGAGCAAGAGCCTACCTGCATGAAGATGGGTACAAGATATAAGTGACATCTGGGTATAAAGTGCACCAGGCAGGAGAACTGGCGGGAGATCCCGTTTCTGTTATGTCCGTGATAAGAGCAACCTTCTGCAAAGGACCTGCTACATAAAAAGAGCAAACATCTCATGCGTCTCCACAGATCACTATCCCTGGTTGCCTGGAATAGCTCTCTTGATTAAATCCCTTCAGAATCATCTCTTTTGGTCTGCCTCTACCCCTTTTTCCACTGATCTTTCCAGTTGCCACGATGTTCTCCAAAGTCTCTCTTCTCATTATGTGGCCAAAGAACAGTGTTTGTCTCTTTCTTATTGTTGCATATAGAGATCTACTTTCATTAGCCTCTTTCAAGCAATCGTTGTTAGTTATTCTAGCCGTCCAAGGTATTCGTAAAATTCGTCTCAGAAACCACATCTCTATTGCTTCCAAATTCTTCTTAATTTGTCCACTGGCATTCCAAGATTCGCTGCCATACAGCAGAACAAGGTCTACGTAACATTTTAGCACCCTCTTTCTGACATTAAATAAAAGCAATATGTTGCATAAGCTATTTTACATTTTTTTGAAATGCAGCCTGACCTTTTCTGCTTTTAATCTGTCACACATTTTCCATCTGATGATATGATTGTTCCCATATATTTAAATTTATTGACTTGATTAAGTCTTTTCCCTTCAATTTAGATATCACAGCGTGGAATTATTTTCTTCTTTGATATAACCAATAATTCTGTTTTTTTAAATATTTAATTAAAGTCCTTTCTTAGCACTCTCCACCCCCACAATACCCAGCAGTTGTTGTAAATCAGTGTCAGTTTCAGCTATAAAAACTATATAGTCTGCATAACGCAAATTGTTATTTTAGCTTTAGCGCAGTGGATAAGAGTCTCGCTTTCAAATCCAGCTGCGACTCGCTGCAGCCCACTGTCGGTGTTCGAAACTGGGCGGCTCCCCGGGTTCACCTAGCCTCTAGGAAATGGGTACCAGAGTTGACACTCTGGGGTAAATGGAGGAACGTCGCTGTAGCCAAGGAGATACGTGGGGACGGCGACACAGGTGGACAATTCTTATCAGCTGTCCGTACTGGTGGCAAAGCACTTATGGTTTTTAACCGTGTGCAATGACGCTGGTTCACATCTTCCGACTTTACCTTCACCTTACCTTTAACGCAAATTGTTTATATTGTTTCCCCCAACTCTTACTCCTGCATTCTCTTTAATTTTCCACAAAATTATTTCACTATGTAGAGAGAAAAGGTCTGGGGATAAGACACACCCCTGTCTTACTCCTTGCTTTATCAAGATATATGCAGGTATTTTTTTTTTTTTTTTTTTGTTATTTGTCTGTTTGTATAAATGACGCAACTGTTGTGAGCGATTGCGTATTTTCTTTCTAATTGATAATAAACATGTAAATAGAAGTTGATGATGCAGTACCACATAAGATTAAGTCAGCTTTATAATGAATAAATATATTTCTGATAAAATTTTGCCATTAGTGCATTGGTCTTTATCAAACGTATGGTAGTTAGAAATGTCTTGGAGATGTGTGAACAGAGCTAACAATTTCTGTCATATGTGCTGAGGTGACGTTTTTGTCACAAAAATGAAATGTAACTTAAGAGATTAAAAAGCGTACAGTTTGTATTGTGGCTGCTGAATATGAGATCAAGATAGGAACTAGACGCCACATACATGCTGCAATACATGGTTGACTGGCAGAAGACAAGCTATGCCTTTTGCAGTCCCAGTGATTTGTAGAGAGCCCATTGATCATCTCAACAAAACAACTGCAACTTTTGCATAGTCCCTCAAACTGAGAAAGGTATATAAAAGAAGAAAAATGTACTCTGCAGTACGTCCGGTACCGCAGGACAACGACCTTACAGTTCCCGAAGTTCCAGAATCATTTTCAGCTACTTCCGATGATAAATAAGAGGGGACTGGAAATAATAGATCTGATAATTACAGTGGCATTGTGGGGAATTTCCATCTGAAATTTGACAGTTTTGACTGCAACATGTCTTTTAATTAAAAAAAAAATTTTTTTGGGGGATTCTCATCTTGATTTCTTAAAGTCAGACTATAGAGCTGTAACTTGTGAGCATGATCAACGGAATCAGTAGAGAACGATTATTATGGCCTGGAGAGAATGAGGCACCTGGGTATAACCAGAGGGTGTGGCCGGCTCACTACACTTAGAGGAAAGACAAGACGGACATATAACCAGATTGTGACAGGTACCATCAGTATTGGAACTCTGCGATGGCTGCTGAAGATGAGGACGGAGCATTTAAGGGAATGACCCGAGTGCTGTGATGTCAGTTATGGACTCAACTTGTGAGCACGATGAACGATTTCACCAGCACAGTGCTGATATGAAACAAGGTGTCAGGCAACTTGATAACTTCAATGCTTACTGATTAATGTTGGTCTGTGATAAGAGACATCGCATCGATTGACTACAAGAGGCAAGCAAAGAGAGCTCGAAGAGCAGCTACTAAATAATGTCAGAATTTATCCAGTTTAGCATATTTTAAACATAGTACGTGAACTTTCAATTGTTTTGTTTTTCTACATGTTGAATTAAAGCATCAATTAATTGTGTATGGGCTCTCCTCCGAACTTCTACCCCTGCAGTATTGCGGCCTAAAATATCCGTTCGGGGTGCAGCCCAATTAAAAATACGGACTTGTCGGTGTTCCCGCCGAGGAACAAATTGCGGCAAAACTAGGAGTACCTTACAATGTCACGAGACACAACATTGCAGACGATAGTAGCAGACGATAAAAGCGACCGGTGACAATGTCGAGCGTTTCTGCAGACGATACTAGCAGACGATAAAAGCGACCGTTAACAATTTCGAGACATTACAGACGATGAAAGCGATATGGCGGGTAGACCACACGCTCCCACTCAGATTAGCAATACTGTTCTCCCGATTGAGGATTTAGCAGCGGTAGATGTCAGACTTGTCGGCATGCGCAAAACGCGATTGAACTCACCGCTAAGAGTATCCCCCGCGCGGCGCGGATGCGGGGGGGGGGGCTAAACTAGGTGCCTGGGACTCACGAGCAAAGTAATTAGAGGAGTTGCAGGAGATGCGGTAGCTGCCGCTCGTGAGTCCCAGCCATCTAGTTTAGCCTGTTGGTGGTGAGGCATAGTCACAGAAACAGGTCAGCAAGTAACATATCGCTGAGACCCTGTTAGAGCATTTGTTCCGTTTTTCCGAGCCGATCCTAGATTTGCCGCGATTTGTTCGTCGGCAGAAAGTTCGACAATGGAAAGTGTCAACGGTCGCTTTTTTCGTCGTCTGCTACAATCGTCTGCAGTGTTGCGTGCGTCTCTTAGAATTGTCAGGTAATCAGAAACAATAAGAAACAGGTCCGCAAGTAACATATCGCTGAGACCCAGTTAGAGCATGTGTTTCGTTATACGGAGCCGGCATATTTTTAATTGGACTGCGCCCGAACGGATATTTCAGGCCGCAATACTGCGGGGGTAGAAGTTCGGAGGAGAGCCCTGTGTATGTAACCATAATTGTTGCAGCACTCTAGTAGAAAGACTTACTGTTCACCTTAGAGGATTTAACAAGCCTATATTGTTTGTATTACTGTAATATAAATAATTCATTAAGAAAATACAGGGCTAATTGGTGAATTTCATTATATTTGAAATCAACATGTCAAAATCAATGAGAAAAAATGTATTTAAATGTTCATACAAATAACTTTTGAAAATGTGTTCTAATGTTGTTGATTCCAGAATGTATTAAACGCAGCCCCTGCCCTGTGTAAAAAGCCTATCCAAGGTCACCTAGGCAAATCATGGTTACCGAGTTTATTCCAAGTTAGTTTTAAGTTGCCAGTACAGTAAAACTGTTATAAGTTGGTCACCCAAAGCGCTGTAGCTAACAGTTCAGCTTAAGCAGACGGTTAACGTATAGAATGAGACCTACTGCACTGATACTATACGTCCTTGAACAATTTATACTGGAAACTACAGAGTTACATGCAATGTTAGTCTTCAACCCCCACATCCACCCACCCCACCAGGACTGTACAACGAGCGACATTTGACCAAATATCTCGGCTGCCAAGATGTGCAGACCAAGTAAAATTGAACCTAGACCACCACACAAGAGTTGTTACAACCAACCGTGTTTGATGTACCATCCGATGCAAAACCTATGCAGTTGCCAAGACTCCAGCCGCACTTTGTAATTTAATCTTCTGTCACATTAAATATATTTTCTCCTGTAGCCTCTTGCACCAGGACTAAAGCTAGGAATCCAGATGAAATTTCTATTTATCCTGTCACTGAAAAATCGAACCAAAACAAATGAGTGCCTTTGTGTTGAAATGTGCGTAGATTCATCCATAATAATAATATATTTCTTGTCCTTAAAGTCATCATTATGTTCAGTGATGGGGAGAGGAGGTGGTTTTTAAACTGTATTTATTAAACACACCGAAAGGTGCAGTACGAAAACGTCAAGATAATCCCAGCGATAAAACTTGGACTACAGTCATCTTCTTGGTAAAAGTGGATTGGTAGAAGTCATCATGTCTTATTGAATTGGTAGAAGTCATTATGTCTCACGTGAACTGGTAGAAGTCATCATGTCTTATTGAATTGGTAGAAGTCATCATGTCTTACGTGAACTGGTAGATGTCATCATGTCTTACGTGAACTGGTAGAAGTCATCATGTCTTACGTGAACTGGTAGAAGTCATCATGTCTTACGTGAACTGGTAGAAGTCATCATGTCTTACGTGAACTGGTAGAAGTCATCATGTCTTACGTGAACTGGTAGAAGTCATCATGTCTTACGTGAACTGGTAGATGTCATCATGTCTTACGTGAACTGGTAGATGTCATCATGTCTTACGTGAACTGGTAGATGTCATCATGTCTTACGTGAACTGGTAGATGTCATCATGTCTTACGTGAATTGGTAGATGTCATCATGTCTTACGTGAACTGGTAGATGTCATCATGTCTTACGTGAACTGGTAGAAGTCATCATGTCTTACGTGAACTGGTAGAAGTCATCATGTCTTACGTGAACTGGTAGATGTCATCATGTCTTACGTGAACTGGTAGAAGTCATCATGTCCTACAGGAACTGGTAGAAGTCATCATGTCCTACGTGAACTGGTAGAAGTCATCATGTCCTACGTGAACTGGTAGAAGTCATAATGTCTTACGTGAATTGGTAGAAGTCATCATGTCTTACAGGAACTGGTAGAAGTCATCATGTCTTACAGGAACTGGTAGAAGTCATCATGTCTTACGTGAATTGGTAGAAGTCATGTCTTACGTGAATTGGTAGAAGTCATGTCTTACGTGAATTGGTAGAAGTCATCATGTCTTACGTGAATTGGTAGAAGTCATCATGTCTTACGTGAACTGGTAGAAGTCATCATGTCTTACAGGAACTGGTAGAAGTCATCATGTCTTACAGGAACTGGTAGAAGTCATCATGTCTTACGTGAATTGGTAGAAGTCATCATGTCTTACAGAAACTGGTAGAAGTCATCATGTCTTACATGAACTGGTAGAAGTCATCATGTCTTACGTGAATTGGTAGAAGTCATCATGTCTTACGTGAATTGGTAGAAGTCATCATGTCTTACGTAAATTGGTAGATGTCATCATGTCTTACAGGAACTGGTAGAAGTCATCATGTCTTACGTGAACTGGTAGAAGTCATCATGTCTTACGTGAACTGGTAGAAGTCATCATGTCTTACGTGAACTGGTAGAAGTCATCATGTCTTACGTGAACTGGTAGATGTCATCATGTCTTACGTGAACTGGTAGAAGTCATCATGTCTTACGTGAACTGGTAGAAGTCATCATGTCTTACAGGAACTGGTAGAAGTCATCATGTCTTACGTGAATTGGTAGAAGTCATCATGTCTTACGTGAATTGGTAGATGTCATCATGTCTTACAGGAACTGGTAGAAGTCATCATGTCTTACGTAAACTGGTAGATGTCATCGTGTCTTACAGGAACTGGTAGAAGTCATTATGTCTTACATGAACTGGTAGAAGTCATCATGTCTTACGTGAACTGGTAGATGTCATCATGTCTTACGTGAAGTGGTAGAAGTCATCATGTCCTACGTGAACTGGTAGAAGTCATCATGTCTTACGTGAACTGGTAGAAGTCATCATGTCTTACGTGAACTGGTAGAAGTCATCATGTCTTACGTGAACTGGTAGATGTCATCATGTCTTACAGGAACTGGTAGAAGTCATCATGTCTTACGTGAACTGGTAGAAGTCATCATGTCTTACGTGAATTGGTAGAAGTCATTATGTCTTACAGGAACTGGTAGAAGTCATCATGTCTTACGTGAATTGGTAGAAGTCATGTCTTACGTGAATTGGTAGAAGTCATGTCTTACGTGAATTGGTAGAAGTCATCATGTCTTACGTAAATTGGTAGATGTCATCATGTCTTACAGGAACTGGTAGAAGTCATCATGTCTTACGTGAACTGGTAGAAGTCATCATGTCTTACGTGAACTGGTAGAAGTCATCATGTCTTACGTGAAATGGTAGAAGTCATCATGTCTTACGTGAACTGGTAGAAGTCATCATGTCTTACGTGAACTGGTAGATGTAATCATGTCTTACGTGAACTGGTAGAAGTCATCATGTCTTACGTGAACTGGTAGAAGTCATCATGTCTTACAGGAACTGGTAGAAGTCATCATGTCTTACGTGAATTGGTAGAAGTCATCATGTCTTACGTGAATTGGTAGAAGTCATCATGTCTTACGTGAACTGGTAGAAGTCATCATGTCTTACGTGAACTGGTAGAAGTCATCATGTCTTACGTGAACTGGTAGATGTCATCATGTCTTACGTGAACTGGTAGAAGTCATCATGTCTTACGTGAACTGGTAGAAGTCATCATGTCTTACAGGAACTGGTAGAAGTCATCATGTCTTACGTGAACTGGTAGAAGTCATCATGTCTTACGTGAATTGGTAGATGTCATCATGTCTTACAGGAACTGGTAGAAGTCATCATGTCTTACGTAAACTGGTAGATGTCATCGTGTCTTACAGGAACTGGTAGAAGTCATTATGTCTTACATGAACTGGTAGAAGTCATCATGTCTTACGTGAACTGGTAGATGTCATCATGTCTTACATGAATTGGTAGAAGTCATCATGTCCTACGTGAACTGGTAGAAGTCATCATGTCTTACGTGAACTGGTAGAAGTCATCATGTCTTACGTGAACTGGTAGAAGTCATCATGTCTTACGTGAACTGGTAGATGTCATCATGTCTTACAGGAACTGGTAGAAGTCATCATGTCTTACAGGAACTAGTAGAAGTCATCATGTCTTACGTGAATTGGTAGAAGTCATCATGTCTTACAGGAACTGGTAGAAGTCATCATGTCTTACGTGAATTGGTAGAAGTCATCATGTCTTACAGGAACTGGTAGAAGTCATCATGTCTTACGTGAATTGGTAGAAGTCATGTCTTACGTGAATTGGTAGAAGTCATGTCTTACGTGAATTGGTAGAAGTCATCATGTCTTACATAAATTGGTAGATGTCATCATGTCTTACAGGAACTGGTAGTAGTCATCATGTCTTACGTGAACTGGTAGAAGTCATCATGTCTTACGTGAACTGGTAGAAGTCATCATGTCTTACGTGAACTGGTAGAAGTCATCATGTCTTACGTGAACTGGTAGAAGTCATCATGTCTTACGTGAACTGGTAGATGTAATCATGTCTTACGTGAACTGGTAGAAGTCATCATGTCTTACGTGAACTGGTAGAAGTCATCATGTCTTACAGGAACTGGTAAAAGTCATCATGTCTTACGTGAATTGGTAGAAGTCATCATGTCATACGTGAATTGGTAGATGTCATCATGTCTTACAGGAACTGGTAGAAGTCATCATGTCTTACGTAAACTGGTAGATGTCATCGTGTCTTACAGGAACTGGTAGAAGTCATTATGTCTTACATGAACTGGTAGAAGTCATCATGTCTTACGTGAACTGGTAGATGTCATCATGTCTTACGTGAATTGGTAGAAGTCATCATGTCCTACGTGAACTGGTAGAAGTCATCATGTCTTACGTGAATTGGTAGAAGTCATCATGTCTTACGTGAACTGGTAGAAGTCATCATGTCTTACGTGAATTGGTAAAAGTCATGTCTTACGTGAATTGGTAGAAGTCATGTCTTACGTGAATTGGTATAAGTCATCATGTCTTACGGGAACTGGTAGAAGTCATCATGTCTTACGTGAATTGGTAGAAGTCATGTCTTACGTGAATTGGTAGAAGTCATCATGTCTTAAGTGAATTGATAGAAGTAATCATGTCTTACGTGAATTTGTAGCAGTCATCATGTCTTACGTGAACTGGTAGATTTCATCGTGTCTTACAGGAACTGGTAGAAGTCATCATGTCTTACGTGAACTGGTAGATGTCATCGTGTCTTACAGGAACTGGTAGAAGTCATCATGTCTTACGTGAATTGGTAGAGGTCATCATGTCTTACGTAAATTGGTAGAAGTCATCATGTCTTACGTGAATTTGTAGAGGTCATCATGTCTTACGTAAACTGGTAGATGTCATCGTGTCTTACAGGAACTGGTAGAAGTCATTAGGAGGGAGGTTGGAAGTACCTAAGGCTCCCATCTTTGTAAAATTTCATTTTATCTCAAAACAGACATCCAAGCCTCGAAATGGACGGATCGCAGAGATGAACTGGAGCGGGTAATAGAAGAGAAGTAGATTTCAGTTAACTCTATGTTAGAGGTCGTATCTGTGGCTAAGTCGATGCGAACGCTTCGTAATGACGGGATGCCGGGTTCGATCCCAGCTGCAGGCCATGCGCCTTGCTTTGGTTTCGACAGTGGTATATAGAAAGCCGACCGTCCAGTAGCAATGGCAAACTACTGGACGTAAATTTTGCCTAGAAAAACCACACAACATCCAGGGTCTGTTGGGGTTGGTTCTGCAACGCCCTGTAAAGGATACGCAACTAACCTTAACCTATGCTAGAGAGGCACTTGAATATAAACATCGATTCTATTTGAAATGAGGTGAAGTATGGTGTCCTAATGTTGTTTATTTTCACTATGGTTACTGACCTGGAAAGCGTACACAACTGTTATACAAATGAAGGCGTTTAATTCTTTCAAAACCTTTTGTCAAAATGTCAGCGAAGAAATCCGTTTAGTTCAGTTCTAATACCTAGACAGATAATTCTTGTTTACCCTTGCAGTCAGAAACCCAAGTAAACAGGTGAGACTGCCAGCTAAAAAGGGTAAAGCAGCTTTAATGTCTGAATGCATCTTTTGTTTTTCACGGACTAATTCCTCCTTGGGTAAACCGTAAAAGATTTAAAATCTGCTTTTACTTTGATTTCTATGCTTTCAAAGAAAATGTTGACAGATCGTGTCAACTAATAAGTGCTATACTCTGGATGTCAATGTAGAACTGGTAAAACCCTTTGCATTGGCAGGAATGTGATCTTTACCCTTGAATGAATGAAATTAGACGCATGTGCAATGCCTTCGAGATCGTGAATTCAGATGTCTTTTTGTGAAAGTGAAATACAAATAGTTCGTGCGCATTAATCGAAATCAACGCGGGTACAATAAATCTTCAGTACGTTTATGCATGCAAAAAATAGACGTTATGCGGGCATGCAGCTCATCGTTTCTAAAAAGTTTCTAATTTTTGTTTATAATTTCTTGCATTTTGTTTCTGTTATTCTTTACTGACAGGACCAAAAGGCAACCCTCCCCCTCCCCCATCTATCTTCCTTTCTTCATCTTTCGCTTGTCTACTGCTTATGTCAAAAGCGTCACAGAGAGAAGTTAGATGTAGTTTGCTGTCATTTGCAGGTTGCGCAGCTTGTTTTGATGTTATACTGCGTTTCTGTAATAGGTTATCTCCTTTACTCCCTCCACAGTCTTTTTCTAAACTGTGCTTCTCTTTCTTGAATCGTTTCTAAAAAGTTTCGGCTATCCCCCCAAAAACGGTCCCAAATTATCAAAAAATACCGAAAATTTACCCTAACAGGGCCTCAGTCACATGTCAATTGCGTACTTCCGGCGACTTAAATTGCGCACTTTCCGCGACTTCTGCCGCCGCCGAGAGCATCCCCTACGCCGCGTGGACTGAGATTAATCTAGATGGCTGGTACTCACGAGCAGCAGCTAGCGCATCTCCTGCAGTTTCCTTCATTTTATTTGCTCCTGAGTCCCAGCCATCTAGTTTAGCTGCCTGGGGAATACTCTCGGCGGTGGCGGTATAGTCCCCGGAAGTTCGCAATTCGGCGGTGGCGGTATAGTCCCCGAAAGTTTCGAAATTGACACGTGACTGAGGCCCTGTTAGAGTATATTTTTGGCCTCGATAATTTGGGACCGCCATTGGGAGGATAGCCAAAGTTTCTAATATTTGTTTCCCTTTCTAGCTTTTTGTTTCTGTTATTCTTTCCTGACTAGACCCAGAGCCCCCCCCCCCCTCCCCAAACACCCGCGCCCGTCCATTTATTTTCCTTTCGTCATCTTTCACTTGCCCACTGCTTACGCCGTAAAGAGTCGCAGAGAGGAGTCAGATGTAGTTTCCTATTATTTACTAGTTGTGTGGCTTGTCCTAATGTCATACTGTGTAATATCTCTTTCTCTTTTACTTCCTCCACCATCTCTTTCTTTGGCCGCCTCTTGATTTGTCGCCTGCTGTTTTCAAGTAGTAACCTCTAGCTCAGTGGTTCTCAACTTGTGGGTCCAGGACTGTCAGACACCTTTTATAGGTGTGACACAAGTAGAATTGTTATTTGTGCCAGGTGTACCCACACTTCCATGAACATGTAAAGGCTGATGACCTTGTTCCAGTTCTTAAACAATGTTTAAGAAAGAAACTCTTGATACTTGCAAAGTTAGTATGTTTATTTAAGAACTCATGATAATTGCAAAGTTAGTATGGCTTCCACTACTGAGCAGCCACAGATGTTATTCTTATGGTTCATAAGCACACTAATCTCAGGTAGTCACTGGCTAAATACATCAACATTACGCTGGTATAGCTGATCACAAACTCATCCTCGCAATATGAACAAAGTTATGAGAGGCTAGCTGATGCCTCTATAGCAATAATTCCGTATCCTCCTAACTACTACACTTAACTTTATAATCCGGCTTTATACCACAGAAACACTTATCACCAGTATGAATAACCACTACTGTTCTGTTCACAGTTTTAAATCCAGTCCATTCCAAGCGAAAAACAATTCCCACCTTTTAAAAGGGCCCCAAACAAACACATCCGTTCACTGGACTGTCCAACTACTAACTGCCGTGTGTCACTCTACCTGTTTGTCCAGTCCCCGTGTAACCTCCCCACTCAGTTACCTGTGCGGGTCTACACACAACCCGTCTGACCAGTAATTGACCTGTCTGCTGTTACGAGTCAGTCTAGTCGTTGTTTCTCTTTATCTCACAGTGTGTGGTAAAGTTGACTCATGACAAGGACCCTCTTTTGGGTCGAACGATCCTTTCACAGGGGTCGCTAAAGACCATCGCAAAACACATATTATTCATTGAAGTTAGGGAGTAGCAACAAAAACGAAAATAACTGTATGGCTGAGGGTCGCCACAACACGAGGAACTGTATTACAGTGTCGCGGCATTAGGAGCGTTGAGAGCCACTCTTCTAGCTGCTGGTTGAAGTTTGTTCCATTCGAATCACATGACCAAACCATTTCATTCCTTGATTTTCTGGGACATCATTTATCGTACGTCCCATTATTCTTAGTTCTTTTTTGATGACTCCGTCTCTTGTATGTTTTTTCTCGTCTTATTTCTTACACATCTTATCTTACATGTAATTTTGGGGTTATTTTTTTTCTAGGACTGTCCATCTTTGGCATTGACAGCACAAAGTTGGTCCAAGTAGCATATGTCAGCTGCTGTGTGTGTGTGTGTGTGTGTGTGTGTGTGTGTGTGTGTGTGTGTAGGTATTTGTTCAAGTGTGTATATGTATAAAGGTGGGTCTATTTACGGGTATGCATGAGTGTTGTTGTATGTCTTTGTGTATAGATGAGCGTGGGTGCACATGTAAGTATGGATGACTGAGAGAGCATGTATGTATGTGTATGTATGTATAAGTCTGGGTTGTCAGATACTAGTAGTACCTCTGGCAAGGTGACCGGCATATCTTTCTTAGGGCAGTTCACCATCATTGGGCCACAGCTTTGACGGGCTGGCTAAACCAGGAGAGAGTAGCCGACCTGGTTCTAAACCACACGCTGATAGGGATATGCCTACACTGCATGCAAAGACAGGACTCGGCTGATTGAGCGGATGTAACCTCTTATGGTTTAACGGACAAGAAGGCGATTACCAGCAGGCTCTGTGGAGAGCTTAAGCAAGGCAGTGCAACTAAGACACCTTGGTCATTAACTGCACTAGGTCCATTTCTAATCGTCTCGACATTGTCCGCCATTGGATCAAGATGGACACAGGCGAGAGAGTGAGGTCGACGAATGGCGCAACTCTTCCTCACTTAAATCCAAGTCCTTGCGCAAGTCACTTCCGTTACGTTGGCAGCACTAGTCGCAGACCTGCACGCAGGCGGTTTATGCTATTTGATCCCTGTCCACTGATAGAAACAGTAGTGGACTTCGGCAGCCCCCTGAGCGACTGTGCAGCCCTCTTTAGGATAGCACTACTCACCTCCATAGCATGAGGAAGGGACTAGAAAAAACGCCCAAAAAATTGCCTGCTTCACCATATCCCGACCAGGATACCGCAGCTGGAGGGAGCCCCTATTCTGCGGTCGACAAAAACGAAAACTAAAGACTAGTAACATACCTCTAAAGCTCGGCGCATGGAACGTGCGAAATCTTATGGATAAAGAAAATGCATCAGCACCTGAAAGACGAACCGCCCTAAATGGGAAATAATTTAGTAGATACAACAGTGACATTGCAGCCTTAAGCGAGACCAGACCTGCTAGTGAGAGCGAACTTTGTGAGGTTGGTGCAAGCTACACATTTTACTGGAGTGGTAGAAGTCTCGAAGAACGCCGAGAAGTCGGAGTGGGTTTTGCAGTGAAGACCACTGACTAAACCCCCAAAAGGTAAAAGTGATCGGTGCATTGTGATGTCAATAGCATTGTTTCAAGGGAAAAAGAATGCCACAGTCGTAAGTGCATATGCACCAACAATGACTACTACAGACGATACCATAAACGGGTTCTATGAAACTCCTGAGGGCTGTCAGTGAATCAGTGCCTAAAGACGACAAGCTTATCATCCTTGGCGTTTTCAATGTTAAAGTGGGTACAGACTTTAACACGTGGGATGGCATCCTTGGAAGACATGGAGTTGGTAACTGAAATAGCAGTGGGCTACTGCTGCTCCAGACCTGGGCAGAATATGAACTAATTGTCACAAACACTTTATTTCGCTTCCCTACCCAGAACAGAACCTCCTGGATGCACCCCCGCATCTCACTGGCATCTTATTGATTATGTCGTAATAAAAAAACAGCGACAGACAGGAAGTACGGGTATCCAAGTCTATGTGCGGCGTTAAATGTTGGACAGACCATTGTCTCGTCGTTTTGAAAATAAACCTCCGCATTCAACCACTACGACGACCGCAGAGAAGCAAGACTTGCAAAAAGCTCAACATCTTTAGGCTGAGAAATCAATCCACGAAAGTTCAGTTTGCGTCCACACTGGAAAATCGTCTACAATCCATCTCTTTAGATGGCCCAGACATGGAAAAAACATGGAGCGCCCTGAGCGATCTGATCTACAACACAGTTTTGAAGACACGAGGACTAGTCACGAGGCAAACACCAGGATTGCTTGAGAAGATATTCTGCTACTAGTGGAGAAACACCGTCTCTATAAAGCTTTGTTAAATGATCCAAATTCAGCATCAAAGAAGGTATGGTTCAATAATATTAGAAGAACGGTTCAAACCAAACTTTGACAGATACAAGTCTTGTAGCTAAGCAAAAAAGCTGATTACATTCAGTGTTTTGCAGACAGGCATAATATGAAAAATTTTTATGATGCTTTATAAACTGTATATGGACTTAAGCCACTATCATCCTGTCCCTTTCTCCGCAAAGATGGAACTATACTACTCACTGAAAACGATGCAACCCTCAAAAGTTCGACTGAACACTTCTGTAACATCCTGAACCTACAGTCATCCATAAACGAAGAAGCTATAAACGGTTTGCCCCAGGACCATATGAATGCAGTCTTAGATAAAACACTAGCTCTTCTGGAGACTAAGAAAGCCATTGATCAGTTGTCTTGTGGTAACGCTCCTGGTCTTGATGCGATACCCGCAGAAGTTTTCAAAGAAGGTGATAATGTCCTCACTGAGAAATTACACCAAATATTCCAATTTATATGGTAGCAGGAATTACTTCACAAGACTTCAAAGATCCAACAATCATACACTTGTATAAACGTAAAGGAAACCGCCATGTATGTGACAATCACCGTGGAATCTCTCTTATGTCTATTGCTGGCAAATCCTCGCTAGAAACTCTCCTAATCCGTCTTTCAGTGCAACTTAATCAAGACCTCCTGCTTGAGATCCAGTGTGGCTTCCGAAAAGAGCGAGGGACCACTGATGATTTTTGCTGCTCGCCAGCTCCAGGAAAAGTGCCAAGAACAAAACTGCGACCTTTATTATACCTTTACAGACCTAGCAAAGGACTTTGATACAGTCAGTAGAGAAGGACTGTGGAAAATCATGGCTAAATTTGACCGTCCTCAGAAGTTTATTAGGATTGTACAGCAGTTCCATTAAGGTATGCAGGCCAGAGTGCTGGAGAAGGGAAAATAGTTGGACATTTTCCGTGTCTCAAATGGCGTAAAGAAGGAATGTATGCTTGCGCCAACCTTGTTTAGTCTGACATTTGCTGAATGCTTGTCAATGCCTTTGATGATGACTATCCAGGAATTGCTTTAAATTAGGGTACAGATATCCGCTTATTTAATTTGGGACTTTGAGTTAAAACAAAAACTAAAATAAATACAATTAGGGACCTTTTATTTGCGCTCCAAATTCCAGCTCTGAGGAAAGTATGCAGCACATCATTATTAGATTTTGTGAACCTTGTACCAACTTCTGGCTAACTATAAAACTGATAAAACTGTTGTTATTTATTAACCGGCTTCCAGAAAAAAAAAAGATTGCGATTCCACCATCACGGTAAATGAACAAAAGTTAAATGTAGTTGATAGATTCACTTATCTTGGCAGTACCCTATTACCCTATCTCAGAGAGTCAACATCAACAAAGAGATCAACGCTAGAATCTCTAAGGCCAGCAGCAGTTTCAGCAGAGTTTACACAAGGGTCTGGAATAGAAGTAGGATCTCCCTTTTTTGCCCAAGCTATTGGTTTACAGGGCTGTAATTCGTCCAATACTACTCTACGCTTACGAAACGTGGACTGTGAATCAGCGCCATTCTAAAAAGTTGAATCGGTTTCATATCTTGTCTCAGAAAGCTGCTCAAAAAAATCAAGATAAGATCCCAAACACTCTGGTTCTTGATAGGGCAAACCTGCCTAGCATACACACGATACTGAAGAATTTTCAGCTGCGTTGGTCACCTAGCCCGCATGCCAGACTATCGTCTTCCCCAAAAGAATATTTTATGGCAAGCTCCAGCAAGGAAAGAGGTCCCAGGGAGAACAGAAAAAGCGCTATAAAGACACTCTCAAAACTGCTCCAAATTATGTTGGCATCAACACAGCGGCATGGGAGGCTGTTGCACAGTATCGCTCTGGCATGGTACATCAGCTTTCCGGGCTGCGGAGGTTGCACAGGCAGAGAAACGGAGACAGACTAGAAAGTACTGTATCTCTAATCCCACACTTACTGCGGTTTCCACCTGTTCGCACTGCTCAATAACTATCAGGGCTCATATTGGACACCTTCGTACTCATGGCCTAATCATTGATCATTGCTACATTGGATGAAAAGTGATCTTCATCACTCGTGAGGGACGAACAACATGTATAAGTGTTTGTAGGAATGAGTATTGTGAGTGCATATCTGTTGTATACATGATTATGTGTACTTGGTATGTTTACATGCATGGCATCTCTAAGGTTGTCCTCACACTCGGAAGGTACTGTCGGGATCAGATTCCTGCGGCCATAGACACAGAAGTAAGCGAACTGATAGATCAGCAAGCTGACCCAGAAGATATCATCATCTACACAGATGGATCCGTGAAGCGCGGATCAAGGTCAGCATGGGCATACACAGCGCAAAGAAGGGGGAAAACTATACATGAGGACAGCGGCGCTTACCAGATAACCACGTCAAGCATGACCATGGAAATAGGCGCTGCTTCTAGAGCTTTAGCAAGGGTATCCAAGCAAACCGCCACACAGGCAGTAATAGTCTCAGACTCAATGAATATGCTTCAGAAGATAGCAACAGGCAGTATGCGCTCTGAATGGATAGAAAGCATTCAGAAATCGCACTTAACTTCCGTAAACTGGATCTACACACTGGGTCATGCGGGCGTAAAGGGAAATGAGCGAGCGGACCAACTGGCAAGCACTGCACTGATGATTGCGGGAAAAATCATGGACAGAGCAGATATCGTCAACGCTGTACGTACTGGGCTAGTGGATAATGACGAATCCCTGACACTAACACGATTGCGTCACATGGGAGTTAAGCATGGTGAAGCACGTCTTTGCCGTCATTGAGGTCGAGAAAGGAGACAATATAACCAGCTTCTCATGGGGTCAATTAGTAGAAGTACTTTGGAGTGACTGCTGCTTCGGAGGACTGCGCACGCATGGGTGTGCCCAATGTGCAGTGACGTCGATTGTGAGAACAAAACACAAAATAACATTTTTTAGGAAGTCGGCATTCCGAAACCAAAGTTCAAGGTGTCTTCTTCGTGCCAAAAAACTGCATGGCTGTTGGGTGAACAGTCGTTAACGAAGGCAGTCAGGTCGTTAAAGGGGCGACGCCTGCTGATGGATGTAATGTCCTAAGTCCCTTCCCCAGCTAATAATGAGAGAACTGCTGGGGCGACCATTTATTAACCCTCACATAATGCTTCAGGTCAAAATGGACGCTAGGCACGGCAAATGTTTTTTTTTATACTTCTGCCAGGCAGTGGCCGTCGCATTTTTGCTCCATTTGTAGACTAGTAGCATATAGTTTCGTCGCCCAGCTTCTGAGTTGAGTGCATGGTGTGACACTGTGAGCTACGTGTGTTTTTCGTTGGCACAGAAGCGGAGCAACTATGGGGTGACCCGTTTGCTATGAAGCTGAAACTAGGATTACCAGATTACTTGACATGTTTGGATATGCATAATTGTGTGTATATAAATTATGTGCATGTTTATCTATGGATGTGTAGGCATGTTATGTATGTATGTATGTATGTATGTATGTATGTATGTATGTATGTATGTATGTATGTATGTATGTATGTATGTATGTATGTATGTATGTATGTATGTATGTATGTATGTATGTATGTATGTATGTATGTATGTATGTATGTATGTATGTATGTATGTATGTATGTATGTATGTATGTATGTATGTATGTATGTATGTATGTATGTATGTATGTATGTATGTATGTATGTATGTATGTATGTATGTATGTATGTATGTATGTATGTATGTATGTATGTATGTATGTATGTATGTATGTATGTATGTATGTATGTATGTATGTATGTATGTATGTATGTATGTATGTATGTATGTATGTATGTATGTATGTATGTATGTATGTATGTATGTATGTATGTATGTATGTATGTATGTATGTATGTATGTATGTATGTGTGTATGTGTGTCTGTGTGTCTGTGTGTCTGTGTGTCGGTGTGTCGGTGTTTCGGTGTGTCTGTGTGTATGTGTGTATGTATGTGCGTATGTGCGTATGTACGTATGTGTGTATGTGCGTATGTGCGTATGTGCGTATATGCGTATGTGTGTATGTGCGTATGTGTGTATGTGTGTATGTATGTATGTGTGTATGTATGTATGTATGTGTGTGTATGTGTGTGTGTGCGTGCGTGCGTGTGTGTGTGTGTATGTATGTATGTACGTCTGTACGTATGTATGTCTGTATGTCTGTACGCGTGTACGCCTGTACGCGTGTACGCGCGCACCGTGTGTGTGTGTGCGTATGTATGTGTGTATGTATGTATGTACATAGTTCGTAGGTACGCACGTAAGTTAGAGAGGAGTGAGTGCTAGAGTGAGTGCAAGCGTGGGTGTGTATGCGTGTGCGTGTGGCATACATTCACCGTGCATGCTATCGTGTTTTTTCTTGAGACTCATGTTATGCCTATTGTGTTATGAAAATAACATGCTTTTTTGATAAATTACAATTCCCGTGTTTAGAGGGGGAGAATGTATCTATCTGTCTATCTATCTATCTATCTATCTATCTATCTATCTATCTATCTATCTATCTATCTATCTATCTATCTATCTATCTATCTATCTATCTATCTATCTATCTATCTATCTATCTATCTATCTATCTATCTATCTATCTATCTATCTATCTATCTATCTATCTATCTATCTATCTATCTATCTATCTATCTATCTATCTATCTATCTATCTATCTATCTATCTATCTATCTATCTATCTATCTATCTATCTATCTATCTATCTATCTATCTATCTATCTATCTATCTATCTATCTATCTATCTATCTATCTATCTATCTATCTATCTATCTATCTATCTATCTATCTATCTATCTGTCTGTCTGTCTGTCTGTCTGTCTGTCTGTCTGTCTGTCTGTCTGTCTGTCTGTCTGTCTGTCTGTCTGTCTGTCTGTCTGTCTGTCTGTCTGTCTGTCTGTCTGTCTGTCTGTCTGTCTGTCTGTCTGTCTGTCTGTCTGTCTGTCTGTCTGTCTGTCTGTCTGTCTGTCTGTCTGTCTCTCTCTCTCTCTCTCTCTCTCTATCTCTCTCTCTCTCTATCTCTCTATCTATCTATCTATCTATCTATCTATCTATCTATCTATCTATCTATCTATCTATCTATCTATCTATCTATCTATCTATCTATCTATCTATCTATCTATCTATCTATCTATCTATCTATCTATCTATCTATCTATCTATCTATCTATCTATCTATCTATCTATCTATCTATCTATCTATCTATCTATCTATCTATCTATCTATCTATCTATCTATCTATCTATCTATCTATCTATCTATCTATCTATCTATCTATCTATCTATCTATCTATCTACCTACCTACCTACCTACCTACCTACCTACCTACCTACCTACCTACCTACCTACCTATCTACCTATCTACCTATCTATCTATCTATCTATCTATCTATCTATCTATCTATCTATCTATCTATCTATCTATCTATCTATCTATCTATCTATCTATCTATCTATCTATCTATCTATCTATCTATCTATCTATCTATCTATCTATCTATCTATCTATCTATCTATCTATCTATCTATCTATCTATCTATCTATCTATCTATCTATCTATCTATCGATCTATCTATCTATCTATCGATCTATCTATCTATCTATCGATCTATCGATCTATCTATCGATCTATCGATCGATCTATCGATCGATCTATCTATCTATCTATCTATCTATCTATCTATCTATATCTATCTATCTATCTATCTATCTATCTATCTATCTATCTATCTATCTATCTATCTATCTATCTATCTATCTATCTATCTATCTATCTATCTATCTATCTATCTATCTATCTATCTATCTATCTATCTATCTATCTATCTATCTATCTATCTATCTATCTATCTATCTATCTATCTATCTATCTATCTATCTATCTATCTATCTATCTATCTATCTATCTATCTATCTATCTATCTATCTATCTATCTATCTATCTATCTATCTATCTATCTATCTATCTATCTATCTATCTATCTATCTAATCTATCTATACGTCTGTCTGTCGCTCTGTCTGTCTGTAACTAGCAAAATCTGCCTCTGTCTCTCTTTCTTTCTGTCTGTCTCTCTCTGTTTCTCTCTCTCACGTGACATTATTGACTCAGAAAGCATACTAAGGAAAATGAGTACAGGCATGCTTCGTGCAGAGTAGCATGCTCCGCATGGAAGATCAAGAGTGAAGAGAGTTGTCGGGATCTTTTCTCCAGGGTATGCCGGTGTGCTGAGATATTAACAGACGGATAGACTGGCTGTCTCTGCACAATTTGTTGGAATACAGATAAGGCAGACGCGAATAAGGACTTATGGGAGCACGTTTACAATTTGGAACAGCAACTTGATCATCCAACCCTGGTGAGAGTGATGCAGCGGGAAGTGACAAGGGGTTCTGGTCGATACTCGACACTCAGATGAAAAGCAAGACGGACATATAATCAGACTGCTACTGGCTCCATTGATACTGAAACTCAACGTTGACTGCTGTAGATAGGGACGGTGCGCTTATTATAATGCAACAACTGCTGTGATGTCGGTTCTTGAATCAAATCAACTCCCGGAGCATGTGAGTGTGTTTGTGCTGGGAGGCCGGAACTCGGAGCTTTCGTCACCTTGAGAGAATGCATAAACGCACGCGCGCGCTCGCAAACACACACACACAGTGAATAAAATGAAAACTAAATCCCATTTAAAGCTGTCAAAAGCGAGGATTCGAAAAGTGAAAATGAAATCGGTGTAAATTCTAGGAATTTCGTGAATAAACAAAAATATAAGCACAACGCTGATAAGCAGAATTGTTTATAAAAAGAAACAAGAAGACGAACATTTAAGAATAAAGGAACTCGTCAGAATTCCAAAACGCACTAAAAATGTGCACAGTAACACACGGCTTAAGGTAGAGAAAAGAGAGCAAACGATTCATATGGTAAAGTATGTGTCATTTTCAAGTTTCATTGGACGACTTTGTCCCAGTGTCTCAGTGCTGAAAAGATTAACAGTTTATGCAAATGCTGTGTCAATCCGCTGTATATTTTATGGTAATTTGTGTTGACAGCTTGCCATTTTCCAGTTCACCTTCTGCGTCGCTACGTTCTACTTATTGTTTTAGTACACAAATCTGGGTTTGCAAAAAAAGTCACTGCTTCTATGTATATTATCCCTCTGAATATAATTTGTTCAAGATTTTGCATCCTGGTTTTTCTTCACTGCAGGTATCTCCCGTTAAACCTTCTGGTACTGAAAAAGTTAGGAGCAGGGTTTTTTGTGGTAAAAGTCAACTCAAGGCATTGTTTTTGTCAGCACTTCTCTAATAGACACTGTGATGGGAACCACCTCCTCTTTATGCGGTAATTACCATCATCTCTTTTTCTAGGGGGAAAAATCCCTGATTAAGACCCTTAGTTCATTATAGGGAACCCAGGGAATACATCATGAATAAATATGCTTACACAATGTCTATATAATATTTGAAACTATTGATTCGTAATCCTGCCTATACAAATACAATTATTGCTTATTTATACACCTGTTGCGCATTTCAAGTTTAAATGGAATAAATAATCTTAGTCAAAAGAATATATTTTTTGGAACGTGTTTATTGCAAGCGACGCTACTGCCACTGGCAAGAAAACCGGTTTGCCAGACGCCCCCATAGAGTTAAAATGATTATCGTGGGCTGTGGGGTACTGTCGCAAACCGTTACTTGCATTTTTTTTTTCAACTGGTCAAATTTGAATGATAAAAAGATTTAAAAGAAATATGACCGACTTTTGAAACGAAAAGTACAGAAGTAAATGTTGGTTTAATCTAAAAGCTTTCAGTCTCTAGGAGTGAAATTCTTGGTGACATAAAGAAGCCTGACATAATGCATATTCATTTCATATTGCTGAAGATTGCTTTTGTAGGTTTGAAAAACGTTCATTGGACTTATGCAAAGTTCATTTTCTTAACGCATGCGAAACTACATTTCTTTCAACGGCCAACAAATCCCGTTCACAGTGGACTCCTCCTGCTGGTAAATCTAAGGCGCTTGATCTATACATCAGCCACACGCTTCATACTATCCAACAGTTGGAACAAAGGCCTTTACCTAAATCCAACCTCTCCAAGGTGAATGGCGGGCTCTCTCCTCCCTCAGAAAGAGGAACGATATTGTTATAAAGTCAGCTGACAAAGGGGGCGCTGTGGTGGTTTGGAGGAAGGATCTTTATATTGAGGAAGCCAGTACCCAACTCAGAAACCCCGTTTTCTATTCCGCAAGAAGGGACGACCCCACAGTCTCCAACAATAAGAAAGTCAAGGACACGTTACAATCATTTATTTCACAGGGTACTCTTCCTAAGCAGGCCAACAATATGCGTGTTTTTGACAGCCAACTTGGCAAACCGTGTATGTACTTGCTGCCTAAGATCCATAAGCCCAACAACCCTGGACGTCCCATTGTATCTGCATGCTCCTGTCCCACGGTGTATCTTTCTGAATTTTTAGATAGTATTTTCCAACCGATTGTCACCAGTCTCCCTTCATTTGTCAAGGACACCAACCATGCCCTCAACATTTTCGAATCCATCAGACTACTTCCCGGTAAAACCTATCATCTTTTCCTGATAGACGTATGCTCCCTCTATACGTCTATCCCTCACTCTGATGGTCTTAGAGCACTCCAGTTCTTTTTGGACAGAAGGTCCAACCCGATCATCCCTACTTCAGTTCTTGTACGCCTTGCCGAACTGGTACTGACCCTCAACTCTTTTGAGTTTAATGGTGAGTATTTTGACCAGATCAGTGGGGTTGCGATGGGCACCAAGATGGGTCCTAGTTACGCGTGCCTCTTTATGGGCCACCTGGAATACGAGGTCAGTTTATCATACCCGGGCAAGTTTCCGGAGGTGTATAGGAGATACATAGATGATGGCGTTGGTATCACCGAAATGTCCATGGTTGAGCTTGACCAATTTATTACTTACATCAACAATTTCAATCCGGCTATCAAATTCACCTCACTGATCTCCACCACTTCAGTTAACTTTCTTGACATCACGATTAGCATCGATTTCCCGTGTCTGAAAACCACAGCCTACTACAAACCCACGGATTCTCACAGTTATCTCCTCTATACGTCTTCTCACCCACTACCGTGTAAAAATTCTATTCCATATTCACAGCTCCTTCGATTGCGCAGGTTGTGCTCTGACGATTCTGACTTCTTTGATAAATCAGTTGAACTTCTTGAATTCTTCCGTGCCCGTTTCTATCCGGAACACATTCTACAAGGGGCTCTAAACAAAGTTTTAGCAATCACCAGGAGAGATGCTTTTCCTACCAAACGTAACTCCACCAATGAGGGACCTAAATTGATCTTGACTTTTCACCCTAACAATGTGGTTTGCTTCCAAAGTATTCTTTCGTCATTTGGACATCCTCCGCTCTGATCCGGACACCAAGATTATCTTTAGTGAGAAACCTAGATTAGTTTACAGACGAGATCGCAACCTTAAAGACATACTTGTCCGAAGCCGACTCCCACCGATCCATACAGCACTTCCTCTTGGGACTACTCAGTGCTCACGCAGCACCTGCAAAACATGTCCTTTCGTTGTCCAGACTTCTTCGGTCAGTTTCCCTAATGGTTCTTTTCAAATTAGGGAACCTTTTACTTGCGAATCCCGCAACGTAATTTATGCAATTATCTGCAAACGATGCAGCATGGCATACATTGGGGAGACTGGCAGGAAGCTAGCTGATCGTTTCCGGGAACACCTCTCTGATATCGACAAGAAGACACTCAAACCAATCCCTCTTCATTTTAATAGCCCTGACCACAGCGGTAAAGATGACATATCTGTCACAGCATTAAAATCTTGCTCTGGCGATCATACTACCCGCCTCGCTTTGGAAAATCGCCTTATCCACAGCCTTGGCGTTCTTAGTCCAAGAGGTATCAATATCCAACATACCTTCATCTAAATAGTTCTAATCTTATTACATTTTAAATGTTAATTATTTTATTTTATTTCATATTATTACCATATTCTATTTCTTATCAATATCATTTATGTATCATTAACACTTGCATTTCTTTTATTCCCAGTATTGTGACTATATTTTTTAGCCATCGTTTATTTTATTTTATTTCATTTATTCCGCATCACATTTTTTAAACGTCGCTCACGTCACCCCTTAGAGATCTACATACTCTCCATTCCTCTTTTGTGTAGTCCACTTGTGTTTGAAAAAGGCTGCCTGGCCGAAACGTTACGTTGTGTTGTTTTGTGCACGTTTTCCTTTTTCCCATTTTGTTGAGCTTTTTAGTCAAATTTCTCTGGAATTCATTGTATTAGCTTGACTGCAGTCACCCCCATAGTTTCACCATTTTTGGATTTTCACATCGACTGCGCCTGACCCACGTTTTTGTTTGTCACTGTGCATGTTTGGTTTATTTTCCGCGCTTTCGTCACTCAAGGTTACGTGAGTACTTTTTAATAAAATAAGTTTCTAAAATTTGTTTCCCTTTATATACTTTTGTGCCTAACCTGTGTTCTACTCTTCCCAAATGCCTTCTCACGCCTCAGTCATGACTAACCTGCGTTCTTTTATCACTATTGCTTTCAGTCTGATGCCCGCAGAGTTGTCTCTGACTGCTAAAAATCTCGCTTTCACCACGTTTAAGAAAACCAGCGTTACATCTCATCGGAATTTTCTACAACGATGTTTACGTTTAAAAATTATCCCGAAAGGTTTCGCCACCAAATTCCATCCTTCAGTAGGCCCGCCATCCTTGAACTACAGCCAACCATTGGCCAGAATCGAGGAGAAATGCGCTTATCTTCGCATGCGTTGCATACTAGATGCACACGAACGCCACCTCCAACAACTGGGCGACCAGATTGATATTCTGGTCTACAATCTACGAAGGCTCTTAACCAACAACAGGTTGGCCTATTTGATCATCCGCTCTACTATTCACACCACTAATCAGGAGTGGTATTCTTTCCTTACCAATACAAAGAAGAATAAAATGAACTGCCTCCGGCCCCCACAATCCTTTGGAGCACCTGCTAATCCCGCCTTAGCCCAAAACCTTGTTGTTTGCATCCCACCCGACCTACCCCTCTCCGATGATGAACGCTCACTCCTTAGTAAAGGCTTGAAATTTGTTCCTCTAAGACCACGTGCTGACAAATACACTCTCCTCCAGGATGCACACTCCTTCTATCGCCGTCTACGCCTGAAACATCATCACTGGGGTCAACCACCCGCCCCCACTGGGCCTATTGACGAAACTACATTTCTTTCAACGGCCAACAAATCCCGTTCACAGTGGACTCCTCCTGCTGGTAAATCTAAGGCGCTTGATCTATACATCAGCCACACGCTTCATACTATCCAACAGTTGGAACAAAGGCCTTTACCTAAATCCAACCTCTCCAAAGGTGAATGGCGGGCTCTCTCCTCCCTCAGAAAGAGGAACGATATTGTTATAAAGTCAGCTGACAAAGGGGGCGCTGTAGTGGTTTGGAGGAAGGATCTTTATATTGAGGAAGCCAGTACCCAACTCAGAAACCCCGTTTTCTATTCCGCAAGAAGGGACGACCCCACAGTCTCCAACAATAAGAAAGTCAAGGACACGTTACAATCATTTATTTCACAGGGTACTCTTCCTAAGCAGGCCAACAATATGCGTGTTTTTGACAGCCAACTTGGCAAACCGTGTATGTACTTGCTGCCTAAGATCCATAAGCCCAACAACCCTGGACGTCCCATTGTATCTGCATGCTCCTGTCCCACGGTGTATCTTTCTGAATTTTTAGATAGTATTTTCCAACCGATTGTCACCAGTCTCCCTTCATTTGTCAAGGACACCAACCATGCCCTCAACATTTTCGAATCCATCAGACTACTTCCCGGTAAAACCTATCATCTTTTCCTGATAGACGTATGCTCCCTCTATACGTCTATCCCTCACTCTGATGGTCTTAGAGCACTCCAGTTCTTTTTGGACAGAAGGTCCAACCCGATCATCCCTACTTCAGTTCTTGTACGCCTTGCCGAACTGGTACTGACCCTCAACTCTTTTGAGTTTAATGGTGAGTATTTTGACCAGATCAGTGGGGTTGCGATGGGCACCAAGATGGGTCCTAGTTACGCGTGCCTCTTTATGGGCCACCTGGAATACGAGGTCAGTTTATCATACCCGGGCAAGTTTCCGGAGGTGTATAGGAGATACATAGATGATGGCGTTGGTATCACCGAAATGTCCATGGTTGAGCTTGACCAATTTATTACTTACATCAACAATTTCAATCCGGCTATCAAATTCACCTCACTGATCTCCACCACTTCAGTTAACTTTCTTGACATCACGATTAGCATCGATTTCCCGTGTCTGAAAACCACAGCCTACTACAAAACCCACGGATTCTCACAGTTATCTCCTCTATACGTCTTCTCACCCACTACCGTGTAAAAATTCTATTCCATATTCACAGCTCCTTCGATTGCGCAGGTTGTGCTCTGACGATTCTGACTTCTTTGATAAATCAGTTGAACTTCTTGAATTCTTCCGTGCCCGTTTCTATCCGGAACACATTCTACAAGGGGCTCTAAACAAAGTTTTAGCAATCACCAGGAGAGATGCTTTTCCTACCAAACGTAACTCCACCAATGAGGGACCTAAATTGATCTTGACTTTTCACCCTAACAATGTGGTTGCTTCCAAAGTATTCTTTCGTCATTTGGACATCCTCCGCTCTGATCCGGACACCAAGATTATCTTTAGTGAGAAACCTAGATTAGTTTACAGACGAGATCGCAACCTTAAAGACATACTTGTCCGAAGCCGACTCCCACCGATCCATACAGCACTTCCTCTTGGGACTACTCAGTGCTCACGCAGCACCTGCAAAACATGTCCTTTCGTTGTCCAGACTTCTTCGGTCAGTTTCCCTAATGGTTCTTTTCAAATTAGGGAACCTTTTACTTGCGAATCCCGCAACGTAATTTATGCAATTATCTGCAAACGATGCAGCATGGCATACATTGGGGAGACTGGCAGGAAGCTAGCTGATCGTTTCCGGGAACACCTCTCTGATATCGACAAGAAGACACTCAAACCAATCCCTCTTCATTTTAATAGCCCTGACCACAGCGGTAAAGATGACATATCTGTCACAGCATTAAAATCTTGCTCTGGCGATCATACTACCCGCCTCGCTTTGGAAAATCGCCTTATCCACAGCCTTGGCGTTCTTAGTCCAAGAGGTATCAATATCCAACATACCTTCATCTAAATAGTTCTAATCTTATTACATTTTAAATGTTAATTATTTTATTTTATTTCATATTATTACCATATTCTATTTCTTATCAATATCATTTATGTATCATTAACACTTGCATTTCTTTTATTCCCAGTATTGTGACTATATTTTTTAGCCATCGTTTATTTTATTTTATTTCATTTATTCCGCATCACATTTTTTAAACGTCGCTCACGTCACCCCTTAGAGATCTACATACTCTCCATTCCTCTTTTGTGTAGTCCACTTGTGTTTGAAAAAGGCTGCCTGGCCGAAACGTTACGTTGTGTTGTTTTGTGCACGTTTTCCTTTTTCCCATTTTGTTGAGCGCTGTCTCGACCTACGCCTATTCCTTCTGTCTCACACGACGTGCCCAAAGTATGTTGCTCGTCTTTTTTGGTGTCGATAACTATTAATAACAATAATAATCAGTTCTCTTTGGGACTTAATTTACTGGTATTATAAGCCCATCTCTAGACATCTATTTCTTTCTGTAAGTGCCAATCAGTACATATCTATGTATTTATGATACATATCAATACCACTAGGACTATTTAAATTCCAGAAGAATTTATGATTGCCATTTCCAGCTGGATCGACCTGTCAGTTAACTCTCCAACACGATGTGGATTAGGACAACACTGGACTGACCGGCAACCGCATTCTCGTTTGCATTAACCCAGACATATAGAATCGGAAGGTCGTGGGTTCGCGTCCTGAAAGAGCCAGGCACTTTAAAAAAAATGACCTTGACTTCCAGGTTGACCCAGATGCAGTCCTGGGAAGTAAAAACGGCCGGCGTGATGCTGACCATATCAGCCACCAAGTGACGATTGGTCTATAAAATTAGGTCTAGCCCTATATTCCCAATACGCCTACAGATGTGGAAAAGGGACCTTCATGTTTACTGTGTGATCCTGGCAGTGTAATGGCAGCAGCCGTAAACAGACTAGACCAGGACAAGAGCTACATGAACTGTACACTAAACACGTCGCTACCAATGGAATAGGAAGCAAACAAATCCAGTTCAGCAAGCTAGTGATATAACAACAAAGCAAGCACAGCTTTAAAGATATAGTATAATAACTGTAGGGATCCACAACCTCCTACGCGTTTTATTTGCGTAGACAAAATGGTGTTGTATTTGGGAGCTTCAAGGTCTAGGGTTCGCTCACCGAGGTTGCTTTGAGTGATTGTGGCTCTCAGGCGGACACAGCCTGAAATGGGCACCAGGCAATGTCCTTGCAAGTAAAGACAGGCGGTGTGATGTTGACCACATTCCCCATCAGGGGCTGATTGGACACTAAACATATAGGTCTAGCACTGTATGCCAAAGCGCCAACGGGAAAACAGTTCTTTACTGTCATCCTCTTTATCGTTTAATACACACATTATAATATGTTGATAGGCACAAACTATCTCTACTTCGTTTCCCTGAATCTTCTTGTGGCAGTCAGTACATTACAATTCGTTTGTCAATATTTATGACCTAAATCGTTCCCGATTCAATTTATAAAATGTATTAGACGAAAGAGAGAGAGAGAGAGAGAGAGAGAGAGAGAGAGAGAGAGAGAGAGAGAGAGAGAGAGAGAGAGAGAGAGAGAGAGAGAGAGAGTGAGAGAGAGAGAGAGAGAGAGAAAGAGAGAAAGAGAGAGATGAGGAGGGAGAGAGTGATGAGGCGGAAGGACGGGAAAGATAGACATAGAGAACGAACGGACGAACGAACACGAATCGTTTTCAAAAGGTCACAATTTTGGCACGCAGGCCTGTCTTATATTCGGCCCTGTCGAACACTCATTTTTCAAACCGCGGTTGTGTTTTTTAAATAAAGTATGTTATGTTCCTATAAACTTTATAATAACACAGTATACATAACAATACACACGCAAGCACGCACGCACACACGCACGTGCACGCAGACACACACATAGAGATAGAAGAGGAGAAGAAGTGTTGTTTTAACAATAAAGGAAAGGAAAAAGGTAAAGTATATATAAGTTTACAGAATCAGTTGCAATAAATAAACAAAGGAGGTTGCGGTGATCAGCTTTCATCAGCAGAATAACAAAGAGACACAAAACACACACATGATCCATTTTGATATTTAGAAACAAGGACCAAGTTTTATTTATGTATTCTTGTCCCACGCATTACCAGTGACCAACAGGGACGCCGACACCAAGAAACACAGGGGCGGCGCTCGGATGAGGTCAGGAAGTGTGGGCCTCAGCTGCTGATTCATTTTCTCGCCCCTTAGAGGGCTTCTTGTTTAAGTGCCTAACAATAATGTTATTCTTAATTATCATCATCCTCATCATTATGTATTGAATGACAAAATTATAATAATGTTTTGGGAAAAAAATGACATGTTTAAACAAACGAAGAGCACATGGTGTGGGATAGAGAAACCTCTAGTGCAGTGGCGCTTAACCTTCCCAATGCCGAAATCCTTTAATACAGTTCCTTGCGTTGTGGTAGCCTCCAACCACAAAATTGTTTTCATTGCTACTTCATAACAGTAATCTTGTTACTGTTGTGAATCGTAGTATAAATATCTGATATGCAGGATATATTCTCATTGTTACAAATTGATCATAATTAAAGCATTGTGAGTAATCACAAACAGAATATGTAATTATATATTGTGAAATATTTATTTCCTATTACAAATAAATTAAATTTGGACTCAAAGCATGGTCTAGCATGGGTCATCATCATCAATTAGCAAGTCCATGGCAGAACGTCGCTCTCATCACAGTTTGCCCGAAAGAAACTCAGTCTCTCGCCCGTTCTCCCGACTCATGTGCTTTCATACTCAAAGAGTCACTTATATCCTGTGCCCATCTTCGTGTCGGTCGGCCCTTGCCCCTCCTTTCTGGTACCACGCCTTTTACTATATTTTTTTTTCCAATCCGTCGTGGCTATTGATATGACCAAATATTTCAGCTTCCGAGATAGGATTCTGTTTATTAGCCAATCTTCCTTGATGTTCAGTTCTTTCAAGATGTCAGTATTTCTCCTTTTCTTTGTCCAAGATATTCTGAGAATCTTTCTATAGCATTTCAGCTCAAAAGCCCCTATTCTCTTTCTTGAGCACTAAGAGATAGTCCACGACTCACATCCGTATGGAGCCGCAGGGAAGATGCATGCTCTCAAAATTCTAATTTTTATCTCCTTGCTGGTGCTTAACCATAGACTTTTAAGGCTGTTCAATCTTTGCATTGCTATTGCCATCCTCCTTTAATTTCTGTCGAACATTCTCCATTGTTGTTTATTATAGAGCCTAGATATTCAAAGTTTGTCACATTTTCAATTTCTTTATATTTTATTGTCATTTTTTAGGGTGACAGCCTGTTTTATCTGTGGACATTATTTTCGTTTTCTTTAAATTCAAGAGCAGATGTTGATCTTCACTGTGCTTTTGGACAGACAATATTAAACTTTCTATTTCCTTTACGCTGTTCGAAAGGAGGACTGTGTCAGCAAAGTTCCGGAATAGGGTTACCACCAATTTTGAACGGATCATAACTGTCACAAGTCTTGTCATTTTTGACATTTCTCATTATATTTTGTGCGTATATATTGAATAGGTATGGTGAGAGAATGCACCTCTACCTCACCCCCTTTTGCACCTCGAACCAATTTGATGTTTCACCAGCTGCTCTGATGGCTGCTTGTTGTTCGTGATAAAGATTTTTAATTAAATGCACTAAATGGGCTGGATACCCCATACTTCTCATAATAGTCCACAGTTTGTGGTGGACAAAATCAAATGCCTTGCTACAATCAATAAAACAAGCATGAAGATCAACGTTTTATTCTCTGCATTTTTCAAAAATTATTCTCATATTAAAGATTTGATCCCTAGTTTCTCTACCCTGTCCGAAACCCGCCTGTGCTTCATGTAGCTCATATTGAAGTTTTTTTCACTTCAGATTTCCTTTCTTTGGGAGAGGGATATAGTTTGTTCTTTTCCACGCTTTAGGCAAAATGCCACTGTTCCAGATCTTCACAGTGCATGGTAGATTTGGACGCTGGCCTCTCCTCCTGCTTTAATTAGTTATGCTGGTATTTCGTCGCAACCTGGTGACTTTCCTTTCTTCAGGCTGTGTATTGCTGATCGTTCCTCATCCAGTAAAGGCTCTGGTTCTTTTTCATAACTTTCACAAGTTGTTTTTTGAATTACTTGTCACATCTTCATACATTTCTCAACAGTATTCTTTCCATCTTTCTAATATTACTTTAGTTTCCGTTAATTTGTTACCGTTTTTATCACTTATTACATGAAAAGAGGGCCTGAATTCGCATTTTAATGTTTTAATTTCTTTAAACATGTAGTTCTTCTCATTTCTTTCGTGTAGTTCCTATATGCATGGCTATTTGTTTCTGTTTCTGTCCCTACTTACTATAAATTTCTTCTTTCTTTTATCAGCTTGAAAGTTTTTTCTGTAATGTAAATCTGTTTCTTGTGTCGTTTTTTAGGAATCATGTTCTGAGCTGTTGTGATGATGATTGATGATGTTTTTTGCTTCATCAGCCAACTCATCAGGTGTCATATCCTCCTACACTGCCATTAGTGCCTCAATTTAGTTTTTAACCTCAATGCTGTAATGATTTGGCAAATTACTCATTCAAAACGTATTGGCTTAGCCCCTTTTAACACTTTTTTCAGTTTTATTTTAAACTCTACAACAAGAAGTTTATGACCAGTGTCACAATCAGCTCCAGGGAGTGTCTTTGCAGATGTTATATACGTCCTCCATTTTTGTTGTATTAAAATATAATCATTTTGGTCCCTGCTATTTTCATCTGGTGAAGTCCAGGTGTAGAGCCTTCTGGGGTGTTGTTTAAATAGTGTGTTGGTAATAAAAATATTCTTTTCTATACAGAATTCGATCAGTCTCTCCCCACTCTCGTTTCTGTCTCATATGCCGAATGGGCCTCTGCCTATTTCCTCTTCCTCTATTCTACCTCCTCCAATTTTTGCATTAAAATCTCCTATGATGATTATAATATCTCTTTTTTTCTACCCTTTCTAATGTCTCTTCTAAACTGTCATAAGAATTTTGAATTTCATCTTCCTCTGATGCAGATGTTAGGGGATAGACTTGAAAAATTATGATGTTCCTTTTCCTTGACAGTTAGAAATCGGTCGCTGATCGGATTATATCCAAGAAGAAGTAATGAATAAACTTTTCTTGTCATCAGAAAACCCACCCCGCTCAAACCACTCTTTTCCTTTCCTGAATAAACAAATGTATCTCCTGTTTGAGTCACAAAATGGCCTTGACCCGTCCATCTATGTTCAGAAATTCCTAGTATATCTATTTTATTCCTTTCTAGTTCTCTACCAACGATGCTAAGTTTTCCCTGATACATGCTCCTAACATTTCATGTTCCTAACTTTAACGTTTTCTTTAGAGCGGTGGCAGAGTTTTCTGTTGTAGTACCGTCGGGCTTAAGGGCCTCATCACAACTATAACTACCCTTACTTGCTCTGCCATCGTTCTCTTCCCCAGTTCACGTTTGTGATCTGCCTGGCCTGGGGGCCTGACCATCAGATCTTTGAGTTTCATTTTTGGCTTCCATGATGAGTTTCTTGGGATAGTAATGTGGTAGTTTCCCGTTGCTTTCCACATCCATATGGCTTTAGACTACGTCCTCAGCCTTCAGCAACCTTTTCAATTGCTAGGGCGAGTGAGTGCCCTGCTCTGTGATGCTCCTGCTAACAGCAGAGTGAACCCCAGAGGTGTCCACCCATCCCGGCGGATACTCTGTCCCCATAGCTGCATTGGCCACACCGCAATGTGTTTACCGTCCTCTACCGCGTGGAGGTGCAGTTGGGGTTTTCCCTTCACTGAGTCTTGAGACTAGAATGCCATTTCCCAAAACTCTCCAGTACTTTCAGAGGACGTAGCATGGGTATTAATATGACAACAGTCAACTACATTGCTACATTTTGCGACAGCAAGCGTGAAAAACCAACGTCAGTGGGAAGGTTAGGATTGCTTCTTTCTCACTAGATCAGAAATTCTCTTGCCATTCTTTGCAAGAGCACAGTGAAGATAATCTTTCACAAGTCTACTTCTGTATTTAAACTTATAACCAACAAGCTGGAAAACCCTGTTTCACAAATATATGTTGTTGGAATTGGAAGAAGAAGGCATAACACAGTTTTAGAGAGAACATGATACGACTGCAAAGATCCACATTTTTGTAACTGGCATTGTCGAGAAATCAGCTCTCGCGGTATCGTTTATGATCATCAGTTCTCGTTATGCCTAGTGGCACATGAGGCTTCAGAGAGGACTTTCCATGCTTTCCTGCACTGTGCAATCATCAGTGCAGTTTTCCATGTCAAAGATGCCGCACTCAGGTCCCTCTCCATCGTTCGTCTCCATGTTGTTTTTGAGCGCCCCTTTTTCTCTTTCCCTTTGGTATCCACGTGTGAGCTGTTTTGGCATGTATATCAGGATTCATTCTAATAACGTGGCCAAGCCATTTCCATCTTCTCTTGGTTATCATACTGTCTATATTTTCTTGGTTTGTGACTTGAGGTAGTTTAGTGTTTGAGATTGTATCGTTTATAATAATTTCAATGAACTCCTCTTGCGCTGTCTCGGGTACATTTTCAACTTTGTGTTTGGTCTTCTGGCTGGTGCAACTGGGGTGTCAGGTAGATCCGAAAAGAACTACGACATGTCGTCTGCAAGCATGTGCAAGTGTTCTTTCATAGAATTTATCTGCACCCGCCTTGTGACAGATAGAGGAGCGCTGTCTCGGCTTCTAACACCATCGAAAATATGTTTATCCCGAAAATCTAAGGCGACACTCGAAAGGGTCATTTGAACACCAAAGGAGTCGAGACCCACAGATTGAGAATCGCTTTACTAGCGCATAAAAAGTAAGTAAAGGACCATTTTTCCCGCCATTAGGCGTATAGGGCATATAGGGCTAGACCTATATTTGTATAGACCAATCGGCACATGATGGGTAATGTGGTCAGTATCACGCCGGCTGCCCTTACTTCCCGGGGTTGCACCCCGTACCCATTCAAGGCTGGGTCGACCTGGGATCCAAAGTCATTTTAAAAAAAAAGTTCTGCTCCACCAGGGAGCGAACCAACGACCATCCCATACCATCCGTGCGAGCGTCTAGCCGCTCGGCCATGGCGACTCCCCTCATTAGTGCATAGCCCGTTTATAAATTCTCCAGCGTGGGATGAGCTTGTTACTTGTGTGAGTGTGTGTGTCTGTGTGTGTCTGTGTGTGTCTCTGTGTGTGTGTATGGTGTATGGGGGAGGAGGGGGAAACTTAAAGTGCATGAGCACCGAGGTTCCAGAGCACCTGGTTTCCAAGCCGTCTCTTATGTAAGAGCCGATCTCATTGCCTTCTGACTTTGCAGAACGATCTCTTATATGTTTGCATTTATGTCTGCGATCTGACCTAGGTTGTTTGTTTACAGTGCTGAAATCAGCACAATCTAGAATAATCCGATGTCCCGCAAATTACTGTACACGTGAAAAGTGTAGCTCAAAAATATGCAAATTTATTTCTAGTGAATGAGTTGCTCTGAATTAAACGTGAATATATCATACATATTTACATTCTGTCTAAAATGTTATTTAAGTCTAAATAAACATTTGAAGTCGGTGGACAAATGTTTGAATCTTCTCCCACCTGCACAGTCGAAATTCCATGCGACAATTTGCAACATTTAAACAAGTTGACGCCTTGTTTAAGGTCGACTTAGTAAGATAGACATTAAAAAAAAAACGTAAATCACCGATCACAAAGTTAATACATGAATATGTCTACCCGCCAGTCTGTCAGTCAGCCTGTTTGTTTGCCTGCTTTCTCGTTTACCCACCTACCTACCCATCTACCTATCTACCCATACTTATCTATCTATCTATCTATTTATCTATCTATCTATCTATCTATCTATCTATCTATCTATCTATCTATCTATCTATCTATCTATCTATCTATCTATCTATCTATCTATCTATCTATCTATCTATCTATCTATCTATCTATCTATCTATCTATCTATCTATCTATCTATCTATCTATCTATCTATCTATCTATCTATCTATCTATCTATCTATCTATCTATCTATCTATCTATCTATCTATCTATCTATCTATCTATCTATCTATCTATCTATCTATCTATCTATCTATCTATCTATCTATCTATCTATTTATCTATCTATCTATCTGTCTGTCTGTCTGTCTGTCTGTCTGTCTGTCTGTCTGTCTGTCTGTCTGTCTGTCTGTCTGTCTGTCTGTCTGTCTGTCTGTCTGTCTGTCTGTCTGTCTGTCTGTCTGTCTGTCTGTCTGTCTGTCTGTCTGTCTGTCTGTCTGTCTGTCTGTCTATCTATCTATCTATCTATCTATCTATCTATCTATCTATCTATCTATCTATCTATCTATCTATCTATCTATCTATCTATCTATCTATCTATCTATCTATCTATCTATCTATCTATCTATCTACCTACCTACCTACCTACCTATCTATCTATCCATCTATCTATCCACCCATCCATCTATCTATCTATCTATCTATCTATCTATCTATCTATCTATCTATCTATCTATCTATCTATCTATCTATCTATCTATCTATCTATCTATCTATCTATCTATCTATCTATCCATCTATCTATCCACCCATCCATCCATCTATCTATCTATCTATCTATCTATCTATCTATCTATCTATCTATCTATCTATCTATCTATCTATCTATCTATCTATCTATCTATCTATCTATCTATCTATCTATCTATCTATCTATCTATCTATCTATCTATCTATCTATCTATCTATCTATCTATCTATATATCTATCTATCTATCTATCTATCTATCTATCTATCTATCTATCTATCTATCTATCTATCTATCTATCTATCTATCTATCTATCTATCTATCTATCTATCTATCTATCTATCTATCTATCTATCTATCTATCTATCTATCTATCTATCTATCTATCTATCTATCTATCTATCTATCTATCTATCTATCTATCTATCAGTCTGTTTGTCTGCATGTCTGTCTGTCTGTCCATATGTCTGTCTGTCTGTGTATCCGTATGTCCGTATGTCCATCCATCTATCTGTCTGTATATCTGCCTATCTATCGATCTATGCATCCTTCTGTCTGTCTGTCTATCGATTGATCCGTCTATATTTCTGTCTGTCTGACCGCCCGAACGTCTGTCCGTCTGTCTACAAACCCGTCTGTCTCCCTCTACGTCAGTCTATCTACGTTTAGTGTGTCTGACCGTCTATCTGTCTCTTTTACTGCCTATATTTCAGTGTATATTTTTGTTCTTTTCCTGTGTATCTGATTCTCTAATTTAACAGTTTAATCAGATATATGCTGCTTAACGCTTTTACTCATCACAGTTAAAGAGTGGAAACAAACTGTACAGAGATTTGAAATGCCACGAATTATCCACATTTTGAATGAAAAATACACTGGTATAAGGTTGGGAACGACTACAAAAAACATAATTTTTGTCTGAAAACATATCAGCGCGATACAGCAGAGTTTAGCGACATATGTTAACAATTTAAATTTCTTATAAGAGATTAGACAAACATAAAAGACGAAGAAGAAAACTGCCTCTCATTGTTACCCCATGTTTGGACATTCGATCCTTCCACAGCGTACTGTCACTCATTTCTGCCGCGGATATTTCACCCCACCATAATGCCAGACTGCATCTCTATTTGGTCTCCTTTGCTTCTCTTCCCCTACAACTTTCTTGTTTGTCACGACTTACTCGTTTTTCCTTTCTTGTAGTGACTGGGTATTGGAGATTTCTGCTGTCAATTACAAATGTGTTTTGTGCGTTCATTTGTTTCACCACAACCTCATTTCTTTTTATCGGCCCACGCAATACTCATCATTCTTCTATGAAACCACATTCTACAGCATCCATATAATTTCCTATTAATATGCTGACTGCCTGTAATTCACTTAGGTTACACTATGATTAAATCTATACACTGTAACTTTTTAAAACACTTTAAAGAAGTCTCTTGAGAACGCTTTGTGGGAACAATTTGAGATTTCTCTTAAGAACAATATCTATAATCTAAGTGTGTAACATCAGATTAAATAGAGCAGCACATATTACGAAATTTCAATTCATTTGTTACTGCACTTCTTCTTTTGTCAAAATCTGCTTGTGCCGCTAGGCGTCGCAGTCTATCAGATGATCGGCAACCGAGACAGGGCGCGCTCAGTCGCTTCATATGCCGTGATGTTATGAAGTCTCAAGTTGTCCGTGACTCCTTCAATCCATCTTCTTCTTGGTCTTCCCCTGCCTCTTGGTGTTTCGATTTTCATGTTGTATGCTCTTGATGCTGGCATCGTTGGTTCCATTCTCATTAGGTGACCAAACCATTTCATTCTTTGCTTCTCAATAAATTTAACGATGGGTATGGTTCCAATAGTTCTTGTAATCACATCGTTTCTCACTCGATCTCTTCTGGTTTTATTCGCAGCCATTCTCAAACATCTCATTTCACAGGTGGTTAGTCTTCTCTCGTGTTCTTTTGTTAATGTCCAAGTCTGACATTGATAACCTAATGTCGGTATAAAGATTGTATTTATAATTTGTCTTTTTATCTCAGCTGGGACAGCAGGGTGTTTTAAAATTGGGGCAAGCTGGTATGCGACATTGTTGGCTTGTTGGATTCTTGCTTCGATCTCTCTGTCTATTTTACCATTGAATGTAAAGATACTTCCCAAGTATTTAAATTCTTGCACTTGTTTTAGGCTGTGATCTAGAATCTTTATGTCGATGGTCTGTTGCTCTCTACTTATGCTCATGACTTCTGTCTTTTCAGTATTGATCTTCATATGATGCTTGAGGCAACTGTCGTGTAGTAGGTTTATGTGGTCTTGCAGCTTTTTACTATCACTGTGAAATAGGCATTGATCGTCGGCAAATAGCAGCTCATTGAAGTCCTGTTTATCGTCATCTGTTGGTGTTATGTCTATTTTATTTATATTGTCCATAAATATTATGAAAAGTAAAGGTGATAATACACAACGTTGTCTTACTCCTGATGTTACTGGGAACCAGTCTGTGATGCCAGCTCTTGTTCTAATGGCGCTTTCACTTTGTCTATAAATAGCCCTAACACAATCTAAAATTGTTCCATTTATACCGTAGTTTTCAAGAACTTTCCATAATAAATTTCTGTTTACTCTATCGAAGGCTTTTTCTTGATCTATGAAAGCGATGTTCATTTGATGTCTGTGTTCTATTGTCTTTTCGCTAACTTGTCTTAAAGCAAAAATAGCGTCAGTACACCCTCTTCCTTTCCTAAATCCGACCTGTGATGGGCTCAGGATCGGTTCTACAACGGATCTAATTCGTTGTTCCAGAATTTTGGCAAACATTTTTCCTACGTGGCTTAGAAGGGAGATGCCTCTGTAATTGTTACAATCTTGCTTATTGCCTTTTCTTTTCCAAATTGGGACTATAAGGGCTCTTTGCCAGTCTATTGGTACAGTTCTTTCATTCCAGGCTTTTCTAAATATGTGGAGTAGCCAGGTGACTCCAATTTCTCCACAAGCCTGTATTGCCTCGGCTGATATTCCATCAACACCTGATGCCTTATTTTTGGGACTGCATCTGATTGCTTCTCTGACTTCTTGTTCGATTATTGTAGGCTGTTCCTCGTTTGTATATCTGGGTGTGAATGGTACTGTTTCCTCATTTCCTGTTACATTCAGAAGAGTCTGAAAATATTCTTTCCACCTTTCTCTGATCTTGCCCTCCTCATGTATGGGTTTGCCTTGACTATCATTAACATATTCAGATGACTGGAATGGTTCATCTCTAGTTCTCATTTTTGCAATGGTTTTGTAAAACTGTCTACTAGATTTAGCACAGATTTTGGTAAGATTTTCCCCATACATGATCCAGGATGTTTCCTTGGATTGTTTAATTTCTCTTGCAGATTGTCGCCTGGCAATTCTGTACTTGATATAATCGTCATCTGAGCGGGATCTTAGGAATTTCTTGTATTGCTCCTTTTTACATTTCACTGCTTGTTTTACGTTATCATTCCACCATGCTGTTTTTTTCCTGAACGTTCCTCCTGTGTATCTAATACCACAGAGTGTTGTTAGGCAGTTCAGAAGAGTGTTCTTAAATTTTTGCCACGCAGCTTCCACATTGTCACTTGATGTTATTAGCTCAGCCATCTTCGCCGTCATTTCTGCCTGTACTTTTGCTTGGTTGTCTAGATTGCTTAGGTGTCTTATGTCAATCATTGAGGTACGTACTGATGTTTTTGGTTTTTTGTTAATTGTTGCTTCGCTTAGATATACGATCAGCTGTCGATGGTCTGTAATATATATATCTGTAATCTAAGTGTGTAACATCAGATTAAATGGAGCAGCACATATTACGCAGTTTCAATTAATTTGTTACTGCACAACGATTGTAAACAGAACATCATGTCTTGCAGCATGATATGCCAATGAAAAAATTAAACATAAGCAGAAGACACATTAGAGACGAAAAAGGATTAATGTTACGGAGCAACTTACCTATTTAGGTAGTCATTTTAATTGACAAGTAAGTACTTAAAATAAACAGGAAAACAATTAATATCTATTGACAAAGCAACATCAATATTTTAAAAGCCTGATCAGTATGTGAAGTTCCGAATCTCACACAGGCAAACAGACACACACGCGCGCACGCACACACACACGCACGCACGCGCGCGCAAACACACACACACACATATATATGTATATATATATATATATATATATATATATATATATATATATATATATATATATATATATATATATATATATATGGAAAACATATAAAGTAATTTCAATTTTAAAATTGCGAATAAAAAAATAAACGCATTTTAAAAGCAAGCATTTAAAGCATTTGAAAAACAAACGTTAAACGCATTTGAAAAACAAGCATTAACCCATTAGTGATATCGAAAGGACTCGCATAGAGTAGAATAGAATGGAGGCCTAGACTCTGAACGTTTTATGTCGTACAACGACAGAATTATGATAATGACGATGATGATGATGATGATAACTGCTATCTACATCTACATGTGAGATATGGCGAGGTCAGCCACACTGCCATTTCTGCCTGTTTTTACCATTTTTGCATCTTTTTTTTACCATTTTAGCCTGTTTTTACAATTTTTGCCTGTTTTTACCATTTTTGCTGCGTAGGTAGGGGGATCTTTGAGCCTGAAGATTTAGGATCATATGGCTAGTGCTATTGTCTGCTCCCGTCAGAAAATATATCCCCAGCCTTGCCGAGGATGCGAAGCATTGTCTTCCTCACGAGAACCCTGCGTTCTTAACGGTTCGGCCAGCCGCTATGGAGATATCGGTTACTGAAAATATTGGATGATATCACCCAGATGAAGAGAAAGAAAAAAAAAATTCATAGGAAAAATATGGGAATCTTCAAAATTGCAAATATGTTGGCGTTCCGTTATATGTAGACTTGAAGAGAGTCACAGAAAGTATGAGACAGGACTTCAACTCTAGACTTCGGACTGGCTGACCTAATGAGCGACTGGATCTGATATATTTGAAACACTTTGTCGTGTACGTTTAATTAAATGCTCCGATATTTGTATAGGTATACATATTAGGTAACTTATATTGAAATAAAATCCACGGTGTTTTTATAACCTCTGAATGCATATGATACGCGTATAACCACATTTCAAAAACGGCATTATCCTTCCCATTGACATAATGTAAACGATATGCTCCATTGGTTTTTGAAATGGTAAAAAAATCATGTGAAATGGGTAGCATGAAAGAAAATGGGTATGGGGGTTGTTCGGTAAGAACCAACTGGGTGGATACAAAGGAGAAGAGACAACGTATAAAAGCCAGGTGCCTGGTTTGGAGAGCGTCTCATGGTTTTTGTGAAACCATGATTCGGCAAAGTTTCAAGATGCTTTTGCCCTTCCTAATCCTGCTGTTTCTACACAGTTCAGTGCAGCAAGGTAATGTATAGGTTGTTATAATTTTTATTAAAGACTATGCTGATTTCTCTTGTCCTTACTGTCCTTACTGTATAGTTTTGTTTGAAAGTAGCATCTGGATCACACAAAGTTACATTCTTACATTGCGTAGAAATTGTGACTATCGCTAGGAGGCGAGTTTTCTTTCCGAAACGGCTGTTTGCGTTCGAGTCTCAGCTGAAGCGGAGATTTTACAGAAAGAACTCTGGCTTCCATGTTTATCAAGCTTACATATAAGCCAGGAGATGTCCTGGGAAGTAAAGAAGGCGCTCGTGATTTTTACGACATCATGCATCTAGTACGGCTTTAAAATATGGAACTAACCCAAAACATCTAACACACCTCAGAGTCAAACAAGGCTCCTTGACTTATTTACTGTCTAAAGAAACGTAATCAAGCTCATCGCTGCACATTATTTAGTACAGCGAACTGTAAGCGACCCATAGCCTTCAAAGCTAATTAAATAAGCGAATGAAAAATCGGCTACTGATAAGGGCCGCAATTATCAAGCCTTAAGAATGGCCTCTTTACATTGTCAGACTAAAAAAATAAAAAAAAAGCTAAGACGATTAGAAAATGTATGCTGGCAAATTAGTCTGCTGCCATTTTTGTTAGTGGTACCCCTAAACCTGTTTGTCTCTTATGGTTCATCCTCTTATACTCTGTATTTTGACATATCTCAACTCTTTCAGTCCAGAATAATTACTATATGTGATCGGCTGTTGTCCTTGTGTATTATGAAACACACGAAGGCCAGTCACAGAGATGAATGGATACGACTACAGCAATAAAAATCAAGGGTTTGGAATGCTGTATTGGTTCTATGCTAGCTGTTTCTCTTATGGCTTCATACCTGATTTTATCTCTTCTGTGCATTAGTGTAACATTTGTCAGAAAGGAATTCTTCTTGTCACTCTTGCAATATTTGTCAGACATCTCAGATTTCCGTAGTTGCGATATTCTTCTCTGGTCCGCTGTGAGTGATCAATTAATAAACAATGCAAATATTTTCTTGACGCCTCTGGGATGTGAACAGACAAAAGAAGCAGCCCAGGTGTTTTTGAAAGTGGCTAGGGTTCAACGACAACACATCGCAAACATCAGAAGAGCCAGTCATAATTTTTGGTTATGTTAGGAGAAAAAGGAAACTGGAACATGTTGTAATTACGAAAAAGATTTATGTAAAATAGAGATAGAGGAAGACAAAGCGAGAAGATTCTTGACAGACTTTTGTCGCGGCATGGAGGCGTATGAACACACGAACCGATACATGCTGTTAAAAATAATAGATTGTGGAGATGCATGATCGCCCCGTCAGCCAGTAAGGCACTTGATGATGTTGATATGAGTGACCGTGTTTAGCATTGGTAACTTATGGTGAGGTTGAAAAGGCTTTGTTTGAGATGTTTCAAAATGCGGACTGGGATTTTCTTATGTTTTAAGAGGGGTTGGGGGGGGGGGGGAGTTGCCCCAGTACAAGTGATATGTCATATTAATCTCAAGTTGTATCATAATTAATACATTCATTGTTTAGTTATTCTTCTTCTCTCTTCTGCTTTAGTTCGCTTGATATAAATTATTTATCTGCAATGTTGTCTCTAGTAGGAACTTCACTATCTTTTGTAATTCACTCAGCGACCCGTGAAGTTTGACCTGCACCGATGTTTCTCGTGGCCAAAAGTTGTGCGTGATTTTTGTTTGCCTCTACCAACAGGTTGTTTCTATTTCGCATCGTCAGCTAAAACATGCACAACCTAACACCACCACTATGATCACAACAATCACCCTCCGGCTGTGCACTCTATACGCCGCATAGGTCTCCATGTTTATAACTCCATTTCCATCTTTCCCGCGCGGTCTTTTCGATCGCACCGATGGAATAATCTCCTCGGTTCATTTGCTTCACATTTCACTACCTGTTTCAGCCCATTAACCAAGCAGTAAAATTTTGATAGTCTATCACTGCAAGTAGACAATCATAGCAGATTCTAATTTCCTAAATGAGAAGTTAAAATTTAAACGTTTTACTTTTAGTTCAAAATGTATGAAAAAATGTCCGTAAGAGACAACTTATCTGTCTGTCTCCGACAGCGGAAACCCAAGCCCGTCGGGTAAATACAGCATTCAGCGAAGGGCAGAAAGAGGATCTTTAATAAATGAAATCTCCTATTTGTTCTTGTTTAAAGAAAAAAAAAAGGGGGACATGATAACCCATAATGCTAACATTTTATCGGACGGAGTAGAGTGCCGGTAAAAACGGGCGGAAATGTAGTATGTGCTCGTTTATTTTTGTATTTTGACGGATGCTTTTTAGTCGGAATCAACCTTCAGTCAATCTTGACTGTGTGTTAGTTAAAGCTTTAGGTTTCCACTTGTCAATATCAACAGAGAATTAGTGACCTGGTGGGGACGGGTAGAATTAGTCAGACATTATATGCGTGAATCAGAAAGTTATTTATTAGGCAGTGAAGAAAAGAAGTATGCAAAAGTTTTTTTTGAACAAATAATTTTGATGAATACGTAAAATGCGATGTCTTCAGTGGACGAAGTAATGACACACCCATGGACGAAAAAAAGGTCAATGATGACGCAGTGGTAATACGGCTATAGGTGCTCAGATCTTTCCAAACTGTGTTTTTGCCACTCTGACCTGGGCTTTCATGTCCACCTAGTCTAAAAAAGTACCATAAAGTTTCTTGGGAATACAGACTACTAGGGGATACAGACTACATCACACATCCAGTGCCGATAAGTTGGAAAATGTGGGTTAGTATCACCAACCCAGAGCCTCATTAGCATGAAGAGGATTCATTGCTTGTTACAACTAGGGAACAAACATAATCACAGACTGTGTCTAGCAGTAGGAGTCTGCTTTAAAAAAAAAACATTCTTTATACAGTCTGCGCCTTGTGGTGTTGGTAGTCATGTCTGCCCACATCCTTCTGTCTCTTGTACTGTCAATCATCATTACTTACATAGATATTTCCCCACGCAATGATGCTAACTGTCCAGGATCTTTCCTCTTTGCCTTCCCCTACCTCTCTTATAATACAGTTTTCCCCTTCACATGACAGACTACAGTTTTCCCTATCTCTGAATGTGACCAAAGAATGTAGACTGTCTTCTCCTGGCTCGAATAATAGTTCTCTTTCTGAATTAATTCCTCTCAACACATTTTCATTAAGTTTATTTCATTCCTATATGTCTTCAATAAGTTGATTTCTTTCTGGATCTCTTTATTAAGTTGATTTCTTCCCAGGCATCTTCACTGATGTAATTTCTTTCCATACATCTTCATTTCACTATTTATCAGTCCACTGTTATCTTTGCTTGCCCATGCTTGTACTTCTCTACAGCTTCAACAAATTATCTTTCGTACGTCAATATTAACTACTGGACGTAAATTTGCCTAGAAAAACCACACAACAGCCAAGGGCTGAGGGGTTGGTTCTGCAACGTCCTGTAAAGGATACGCAACTAACCTAACGTCAGTATTGTCTCTCTAGCCCCCATTTGCACTCTTTCTCGGTTAACTTATTGAGCGTCAAGAAATTCACTGTATTTTTAGCAGTTTCTTTATACAAGATTCTTAACTTCTTCCAAATGCGTCAGCTACTTTAAATCCCATTTATGAGCGCCGGCATGTTCACTAGGTCTGTCCTGTTCATCTCATCGACAGTGTACGCCTCGTGGTATACCAGATGTGATGTACGTGACACTATGTTTTCAAACTGTTAGTGTTAACAAAAGAGGAGAGGCTGGTCGGACGGTTAGAACGCTGGGCTCTCATGCGGGAGACCCGGTTTCGAATCCTCGGTAAGGCTAGAGATTTTTTTTCTGTCTAAGGCAAAATAAAATCCTCACCTGCACAGTCGTGGCGACAGCACTAGCCATGCGACCTTAAACCTCAGGCCCAAAGACCCCCTGCCTACACCACAAACAGGTTAGTTGCGTATACTTTACAGGACGTTGCAGAACCAACCCCAACAGCCCCTGGCTGTTTTGTGGTTTTTCTATGCAAATTTACGTCCAGCAGTTTGCCATTGCCACTGGACGGTCGGCTTTCTTGATACCACTGTCGAAACCAACGCAAGACCCATGGCCTGCAGCTGGGATCAAACCCAGCATCCCGGCATTAGGAAACGTTCGCATCGACTTAGCCACAGAGCCGACCTACACCGCAAAAGTGGTATATAAAGGCAGTCATTGTTTTGGCAGTTGGGTCTTCACACAGGGAGCTAGTACAATCAACATGAAGCACAAGAACAGGTTCTCCACTATTTTATTTTTTTTACTTGTTTCTTATAACACATACCTTGTGGCGTTGGTAGTCATGTTTGTCCATAATCTTCCATCTCGTGTACTTTATGGGACTTATGACACAGATGATCTTTCATGAAATGTCAAACTATCAAGCATCTTCTCTCTCGATCTCCATCTGCTTCTCCACCGCTCTAACTTTCCAGCACTTTAATCTTAACCCACCGTCACGATGTACATCAGTTTTTCTCCTTTTCATGACATGATCAAAGAATGCAGATTATTTCCTTCTTCATGTGGGCTATCAGATCTCTTCGCGAGTCAGGTTTTTTCCATGACAACTTCATTACTCTTGTCACGTGTAATCGCATCATTCATCTATAAAACCTGTCGTTTAACTGTATTATTTAAATTTCTTTTCGATCTGAGACTGTTAGTCTAATGATAAAACACTGTATAAACAAAGTGAAGCCACAACTTTTGGGGACTGAAGGATCTAAGAAAGACAGAAAGCATTAGTATAACCGGACACGTATGTACCTAACAGTCAACGTGGGGGGGGGGGGGGGGGGGAAGCACACACACTATTATTACAATAGACAATCATCACTATGTGAATGCAGGATGAATGGTAAAACTTAACATCGAAAACGCGGGGGTTGTGTGTCTTGGCATCACATCTGATTTAAGCATGACTTGAAGAATACAAACGGAAAGTATGTAAACGAAGAACTGAATGCAGCGGGAATTGAGAGTTGCTTACATTACATGTGAACAAACACAGAAACCAATCGGAAAATGTTGAATTTTACCTCGGCATCACAAACTGGATATTAATATTTCATGCTAACGTGGCTTAAAGGTAATGTCTCAGCAAATGCCTACGTTGTTTTCAAATCGTTTAACAGAAAGGTGTCAAAGGCTACAAAAAGCACATCTTATAACAGCGTTTCTCAAACTGTTTTTCTCCGTGGCACCCTTTTCGGGCTAACAAATTTCGCGGCTCACCTACCGGTTTGAATACTGAAGAGTTTAGGAAAATAAACAGTGCACTTTTAACGTTCATTGTTTTTAATGCGATGAATGTTATTGTTTGGATGACTTTTTGATTAAATTTTTTATGTTTATATGAAGTTTAAATAACTTGAAAGTTGCTCCTGTATCTGTTTTGTATTTATGTAAGCGTACGTTGAGAATGCACTGCAGTCTTGTCAACAGCATTGTTTTCTTAATACACCTGCATCCAGACGTCTTCTTGGCTTGCTTGATAGTATTTCTGTTCCAAACTGCTGTCTTTCGCTGCTCTCAAGCAGATTTTGAAAAATTCTTGATTATTGCCGCGGCGCCCCTGGCATACGCTCGCGGTAACCATGGGTTACTATTTAGACTCGCAATTAGTACTGATTTCGGGTTAACACAATGGCAAGCAAGCCTGAATATTCTGGGTTCGAAACCTCTTAGATTCAGAATTGTATGGTTGTCATGGCTCTCAGGTGCCCAGCCAAATAAACTTTCTTTCGTTGAATGGGGAATGTAAATTTATGATCGGCCTCATATATAAGAAACGGTTCAATGTTTGAAAACAAGTTAGGTAAATTCCTGTACTTCTAGGAGGGTCTAGAAAAATGTGTCTCTTCCCTCCCCCCCCCCCGTCCCCTGGTGGTTCCGAAGCCCCGTTTTGGGAGAAAAAAATAATAAACTGACGGCCCGCCAACAAGCATGTCGTAACAGGAGACTTATTTAGGGTGCTTCTTTCAAAGCTGGAGTGCATCTGCATGAAAGCCAAGGAACCAGCAGTCTGCATACAAATAAACCGGATCTGAACAACAGATGTGCTTGCAAAACTCACGTTCTGTAACAAGACAAAAGTCTAGAAGTGGACAAACAACGTCAACTTTTCTCCCCAAGTCTAAAGCAGAAATAGGTTTAACAGAGTCAAGCTGCAAGTACAACCGAACGTACTGGCTTGTGTATTAACAGGCATGTATGCAAGAAGTGACCATCGTCCAATCTTCACCGGGGCCTGAAACCGGGACCTCCAGCACTCCAGTCGGAAGCCATGCCATCAGACCACTAAATGTAGATTGGTCAATAAAATATAGTCTAGCCCTATATGCCCAATACGCCTGAAGGCGTGGAAAGGGTTCTCAACGTTTACACACTTGTTGTGTTTATTCAGTGCAGTTAAAGAGCACACTTGTTGTGTTTATTCAGTGCAGTTAAAGAGCACACTTGTTGTGTTTATTCAGTGCAGTTAAAGAGCACACTTGTTGTGTTTATTCAGTGCAGTTAAAGAGCACACTTGTTGTGTTTATTCAGTGCAGTTAAAGAGCACACTTGTTGTGTTTATTCAGTCCAGTTAATGAGCACAGCACACTTGTTGTGTTTATTCAGTGCAGTTAAAGAGCACACTTGTTGTGTTTATTCAGTGCAGTTAAAGAGCACACTTGTTGTGTTTATTCAGTGCAGTTAAAGAGCACACTTGTTGTGTTTATTCAGTGCAGTTAAAGAGCACACTTTTTTTCAGCTCACAAATGGTCCTCCTATGTATGAAAGCTATACGTATGAGCGCAAATCTTTCACGGACCCCAGCGTTGTATAATGTTAAAAATTGCTGTTTATATATCACAGTAAGATTTTTATCATTAGCTTGACATGTGGCAGTGGGAGCAATGATTACTGTTAGGAACAAAACAAATATTTTATCTACATTTCCTTCGACAAACACAAGCAACCCTATAAGATTCTGACTTCACTTAAGATAAACTAATATGTATGTAAGATGCACAGATATGTTAAAACAGATAATCTAGAGTATTGTTTAGTCAGCCAGTCAGTCATGTAACTCCTAATTTATTCAGTCTATCTATGTATTTCGTATTTCCAGGCACAGTGTCAACGACAAATACGAACTCAACCCTCACTGGTAATGTAGATATATTTATATTTCTAATTATTTCATTTCTTTTCACGAACATTCACCAAAAACACTTCTAACCTCCTCAGTTCACGGTGACTGTACTGACCATGTGTTGACCACTTGTCTCTTAAATCCTTATCCCCGAATCCACACAGGAACAAACAAGTTTCACTGATAACCTTGTTTGATTAGAAAGAGTTAAGACATAAAAGAATAACATAAAAGGTAGATGGACACACGGATTTGAGAAAACATTACATGTGCATTAATCAATACAGGAATGGTTACCTGCTCTATATTGAATTACTATTTAGACTCGCAAAAAAAAAAAAAAAAAAACAATTTTTTTTACGTAATTAGTACGGGTTTCGGGTTAACCCAGTGGCCAGCATGCCTGAAAATTCTGGGTTCGAATCCTCACAGATTCCGAATTTTATGATTGTCACGGCTCCCAGGTGCCCAGCCACACAAACTGTCTTTCGTTGAATGGTTAATGTAAATTTATGATCGGCCTTACATACCAGAAAAAGTTCAATGTTTGGAAATAAATTATGTAAATACCTATACTAGGAAGGTATCGAAAAATGTATCTGTCCCCTGTGGGTTCCGGAGCCCCCTTTTCAGGAGAAAAAAGAATAGACTTACAGCCCCTTAATAAGCACTTTATAACAAGGGACTTATTTAGGGTGCTTTTTTCAAAGCCAGAGTGCTTCTGCGTGAAAGCCTAGGAACCAACAGTCTACATACAAATAAACCGGATCTGAACAACAGACGTGGTTGCAAAACCCCAGTTCTGGAACAAGACTAAAGTCTAATGGTGTACAAACAACGAGAACTTTTCTCTGAAATTTTGAAGGAAATGGGTTCAACGCAGTCAAGCTGCCAAAACATAAACGAACCTTTTGGCTTGTGTATTAACATGCATGTATGCAGGGGTCACCATACTCCCATTTTCACCGGGGCCTGAACCCGGGACCTCCAGCACTAGAGGCGGACACCTTGCCCATGAGACCACTCAACCCCCAGGCATGTTTGCATAAGGTGACCATACGTCCCAGCTTCATCAGGATAGTCCTTCTTTGTAGGTGTGCCCTGACCTTCCCGTCACCACACCCCTCCCCCCCCCCCCGCCCACAAACTAAAGCGTCAATCGCCCCTTCTGGTACAAATTAGGAATAAGCTACAGAATAGAACACACTCATAGTTATATCAGTAGACCTTATTAGATTTCAGTTTCAGTAATTTTTAATGCCTGAAATGTGTTGATTGTAATTTTCACTGTAACATGTTTATTCTGTAATGACCTAGGTTTCTAAGTAGACCCAGTTTTCAATGGGTACTATGTAGAGTCTTTGAAAGTAAAGGCAACCGGCGTGATGCTGACTACATCACCAACTAAGTGCCGATTGGTCAATAAAATATAGTCTAGCCCTATATGCCCAATACGCACAAAAGCGTGGGAAGTTTTTTTTTAACGTGTACTTACTTTTTGTGTTTATTCAGTGCAGGTAAAAAGCATACTTTTGGTCTATTTCTTGGCGACAAAGGCTTGTGCCATTGTTGAGCGAGTAACCCCCCCCCCCCCCCCGGTGACCTAGGAAACTAAAAAAAAAAAAGGGGGGGGGGAGGGAATAGGGGAATAAACTGGGGTGTTTTCAGCTCACATATGGACTTCTTATGTATGCAGGCTATACGTATGAGAGCAAATCCTTTATGAACCCCAGCGTTGTATAACGTTAAAAATTGCTGTTTATCGATCATACTAAGACTTTTATAATTGGCTTGACATGTAGCAGTAGGAGCAATGATTACCGTTAGGAACAGAACAAATATTTTTACTATGTTCGCCTTGACAAACACAAGCAACCCTAGAAGACTGACTTCACTTAAAATAAACTAATATTATGTAAGATGAAAAAAATATGTCAAAAACAGAAAATCTAGAGTTTTGTTAGTCAACCAGTCATTTAGCTAGTCACGTATTCAGTCTATCTATGTATTTCGTATTTCCAGGCACAGTGTCAACGACAATTACGAACTCAACCAGCACTGGTAATATTTGTTATATTATTTCATTCCTTTTCACGAACATTCACCAAAAACACTTCTAACCTGTTCAGTTCATGGCGACTGTAATAAGCATGGGTTGGTCCCTTGTCCCTTAAACTCTCAGCCCTGGAATCCACACAGGAAGAAACAAGTTTCACTGATATCCATGTTTGAATAGAAAGAGTTCAGACGGAGTAGATAGAATAACGTAAAATGTAGATGGACATACGGATTTGAGAAAACATTACCCGTGCAGTAAACAATAAAGGAATGGTTACCTGCTCTGTATGGAATGAGCTACTAATTAGACTCGCAATAAAAGTTTTTTTTTATTTCACGTAATTAGTACGGGGCTGGGGTTAACACAGTGGCCAGCATGCCTGAATATTCTGGGTTCGAATCCTCACAGATTCAGAATTATATGATTGTCGTGATTCCCAAGTGTCCAGCCACACGAAATTTCTTTCGTTGAATGGCTATTATAAATTTATGATCGGCCTCATATACCAGAAAAGGTTCAATGTTTGGAAACAAATTATGAAAATACCTATGCTAGGAAGGTATCGAGAAATGTGTCTCCCCCCCCCCCACCCCCCATTGTGGGTTCCGGGGTCCCATTTAAGGCGAAAAAATTATAGACTTATTGCTCCTTAATAATAAGCACATCATAACAGGAGACACTCCCGTGTGGGTTCCGGGACCCCATTGTGGGGAAAACAAGAATAGACCCACTGCCTTCCCAAAAGCATGTCGTAAGAGTCGACTAACTGGGGAGCTTCCTTTGAAGTCGAAGTGCATCTGCCGGAAAGGCAAGGAACCAACAGTCTGTATTCAAGAGAATGAGATATGTAAAAACTGATGCACACGCAACACTCAGGTTTTGGAGCAGGACTGCAGTTCAGTAGTGGACGAGCAACCAGAACTTTTCGCCAGAGTGTACAGCAGGTGAACGCGAAGAAGAAGAAGAAGATAACAGGAGACTTATTTGGGATGTTTCTTGCAAAGCCGGAGTGCATCTGCAACACAGTTGAGCTACGAAAAAATAAGCGAACCTGTTGGCTTGCGTATTAACAGGCATGTATGCAGGGGGTCACAAACGTCCCCTCTTCACCGGGGCCTGAAACCGGGACCTCCAGCACTCGAGGCGGACGCCAAGCCCCGAGACCACTCAACCCCTAGGCACGTCCTATCTTCACCAGGACAGTCCTTCTTTATTTTTGTTCCCTGACCTTGCCGTTACCACCTCCCACGCCCTCCCCCTTCCCCAAAGGTGTCAATTGTCCCGTTGGATACAAATGTAGGACTAAGCTCCAGAATAGAACACACCTATATCAGTAGACCTTTTTAGATTTCAGTTTTAGATATTTTGAATGCCTGACAATTGTTGATTGTAATTTTCACTGTATCATTACAGCTATTCATTTACTTAGTCTATCTATGTTTTTCTTATTTCCAGGCACAGGATCAACGACAATTACGAACTCAACAACCATTGGTAATTTAAAAAAAATAATTATTTTATTCCTTTTTTTACGAACATTCACCAAAACACTTCCAGCCTGCTCAGTTCATGGCGACTGTACTGACCACAGGTTGGCCACTTTTCTCTTAAATCCTTAGCCCTGGAATCCACACAGGAAGAAACAAGTTCTGCTGATAACCTTGTTTGAATAGACTTAGTTGAAACAGAGTAGAATAATGTAAAACGTAGATGGACATACGGATCTGAGAAAACATCACATGTGCTGTAATCAATACAGGAATCGTTACCTGATCTATATTGAATGAGTTACTTTTAAGAATCGCAATAAAAGTTATTTTATTTCACGTAATTAGTACGGGGCTGGGGTTAACACGGTGTCTAGCATGCCTGAATATTCCTGTTCTGAATCCTCATACATTCAGAATTTTATGATTGTCATGGCTTACAGCTACCCATCCAAATGAACTTTCTTTCTTTGGATATTATAAATTTGTGATCGGCCTAATGTAACAGAAATGGTTTAACGTTTGGAAACAAGTTAGTTAAATACGTATACTTCTGGGAAGGTATAGAAAAATATGTCTCCCCTCTTCCCTTGTGAGTTCTGGGTGCCCATTTCAGGAGAAAAAAATAATAGACTTACTGCCCCTTAATAAGCACATCCTAACAGGGAACTTATTTAGGGTGCTTCTTTCCAAGCCAGACTGCATCTGCATGAAAGCCAAGGAACCAGCATTCTGCTTACAAATAAACCGGATTTGAACAACATATGTGCTTGCAAAACCCTAATTCTAGAAGTAGACAAACTTTCCGCCGAGTGTGCTAGGTTATTGCTAATTTAGTTGTGGGAGATGAATACACATGTCATTATTGTAACAGACTGAAAGCATTCTGAGAAAGGTGAAGACAAGATTAAAATATCCTCACGTCCTTTTCAGGATGAAATTTTTCGTTATTTGAAGCCGCCACCCGGCTTTTGCCAGGGGCCGCAATATGGACAGGCAATAAATATGGCCAATTGTCTGAATGCGGTTTCTGGGACCTTTCCACGGTGATCCTCATCCACATGGTGCCACCTTGTGTCATCGGGTGTTTATCGCTTGTATGATGTCCTAGTGGGGTAGAAAGTCAGTCAGAAGACTGGATTTCTTAGAGCAGTGTGGCAAGCTTCACTTGAAAGGTCACGAGTAGTTAGCATACTTTGGATCTTTTCTCCAGGCTAAGCTGGCGTTGTGGGTAATGAATAAACAGACAGATTGTCTTATCTGCACCACTAAGTGGTAAACTGATACATGATGTGGTCAGGACCCTCTGGGAACAAGGAGCGGAGCCAGAAGCGAAATAAGATTATTATGGCCTGGAGAGAATGAGACACTTGGGTGAAACCAGGGGGTTTGGCCGGCTCACTACACTTAGCGGAAAGGTCAAGACAGACGTATAACCAGATTACGACCGGTACCATTAGTATTGGAACTCCGCGCTGGCTGCTGAAGATGAGGACAGAGAACGCATGGGAATGCCCCGGGTGCTGTGTGATGTCAATTCTTGACTCACTTCAACTCCACTCTAGTTGGAGAAAAGCTGCATGCTTAGTTTCACTTCTTAATTTGTAGAAAGTCTATTGGTTAATAGAGACAGTTCTGCACAAGCCAGATGCGGATGCCCTAAGAATTAAACCAGTCAGTTGCACTGATTAAAATTTTTTTTTGTCTTTAAGGGAATCTTCATGGCCAAGCCGTAAGCTTCATACCCAGAAGGTCTTGGGTTCAAGCGTATAATTTATTTGGGATCGATTTCTTGCTTTATGCAACCTCATCGATATGCTGCTAGCATTTCTGTTTAGGAAGATCGAGACATATTGAGTAAAATCCCAATAAGTTGATCCTCTTGACCGTATACTTTTCAGGTCTCATGAAAATTGATGCTATATAATTTCATTAGGAAACTGATTACTACTTTTCCGACACTGGAGAAGAGTGATGTCATTTAGTCCATACGAGATGCATATCGCGAAGAAGATCGTACAATCAAGCAGGACTCAGTTTCCTTGCCCGGCTGGTTAATATCAGTTCTCGCTATGCCTAGTGGCAAACGAGGCTTCAGAGAGGACTGTCCATGCTTTCATGTCCTGCGCAATCTTCAGTGCAGTTTTCCATGTCAAAGATGCCACATTCAGGTCACTTTCCCAGCAGACTTGTTTTCCCATCATGGGCTTCCTTTCGGCTTTCACCCATGTTGTTCATGCTGACAGAGGTACTCTGTCCCAAGACCGCCGGACGTTTAGAGCACTTATTTCCTCTTGAAGTTTCAGTAACGTTGTAGATTTTTTACAGGGCAGAGCTGTCAACACTGCCCCCAACCCCCGAGCCTGGAGGACCGGGAGGCCATCTTTAGTCTGGCCCCTCACCAATGACCTGTCCGGCTTGGGTGACCCTACCAGGAACATACGTTCCCGCCGGCATAGCTCATTAGATCATTGAGGATCTCAAGCTCCCCCACCACTACAAGGTAATGGCCTCGGGGGGAGGGGAAGAGGCTGGTTAATACTGGAAGGAAAATTAGGACCACCAGACAAGAACATTTTTTAAAGGGGCAAAAAACTAATGAACATAGCACGGGTGTGATGAATTGTTTTGCGTTTTAGTAACTACTGAAGAAGAGATAGCAGCAGCTATGATCCGCCCGGAGTGAAGTAATAACAGTCCTAATAATCACTAAGAAAGTATAATTTTCTAGAATTATCAGAGTCACTGTAAAATTACTGTCGTTTTACCTAAATAGACAGGACAAAATATTCCATCGTCGGGTCATTCTTCCCACGGATATTCCGGAAACCGGGATGGTACAGCGGCTAGACGCTCGCCTGCGAATCCGAAGATCATATGTTCAAATTAGCACAGTGCCGGATTTTGTTTTCTTTCAAACATGACGTGGCTGACAGGTCGACTCATGCATTAAAGTCCTGGGAAGTAAAGATATGTACCCAGATGTCTGTTGATTAGTACATATATCGAGTCTAGCTTCATGTGCCTCATGCGCCACTGGCGTGTAAAGAGACCGTTACTTTACTGTACTGTACTTTACCTTACTGTACTGTACTTTACCTTACTGTACTTTACTTTACCTTTATTTCACAATATTTTACTTTTTTTTTCTTTACTGTACTTTACTTTACTGTACTTTATCTTATTGTACTTTACCTTACTTTACTTTATTTTACTTTACTTTTTACTTTGCTTTACTTTACAGTGATTTGCTTTACTTTACTGTACTTTACTTTACCTTACTGTAGTTTACTTTTTTTTTAAAAACTTTATTTTACTTTACTTTTTACTTTGCTTTACTTTAACTTACTTACTTTACTTTTTTTTACTTTCTTTTTCATTTGCTTTGCTTTACTTTACTTTACTTTTCTTTAATCTACTTACTGATTCAGTGATAGTGACAACAAACACCAACTGCAGCAACTGTGCAAACGCAACGAGCAATTCAACCACCTCAACGGAACCATGGCCCGCTGTCGTAAACGAATGTAAGCAATAGTGTTTTTGTCTGTTCCTTCAGTTAGTTACACACACACACACACACACACACACACACATATTACACACATACATGCACACATACCTACACACACATTCACACAACATACACACATAATACACACATACATGCCTACATCCCTAGACACACACACATATACATGCCTAAATCCCTACACATACAGTGCATGTATGTATGTATGTATGTATGTATGTATGTATGTATGTATGTATGTATGTATGTATGTATGGATGGATGGATGGATGGATGGATGGATGGATGGATGGATGGATGGATGGATGGATGGATGGATGGATGGATGGATGGATGGATGGATGGATGGATGGATGGATGGATGGATGGATGGATGGATGGATGGATGCATGCATGCATGCATGCATGCATGCATGCATGCATTGCATGAATGCATGCATGCATGCATGCATGCATGCATGCATGCATGCATCCATCCATCCATCCATCCATCCATCCATCCATCCATCCATACATACATACATACATACATACATACATACATACATACATACATACATACATACATACATACATACATACATACATACATACATACATACATACATACATACATACATACATACATACATACATACATACATACATACATACATACATACATACATACATACATACATACATACATACATACATACATACATACATACATACATACATACATACATACATACATACATACATACATACATACATACATACATACATACATACATACATACATACATACATACATACATACATACATACATACATACATACATACATACATACATACATACATACATACATACATACATACATACATACATACATACATACATACATACATACATACATACAAGCATGCATACATACATACATACACTCATACACACATAAAAACAATAAACAAACATACATGTATTATGTATTATTAGTTTTCATCTTGTTTTTTTTTGGTCACTTCCAGGGCTGACGTCGCAATACAGCTACGCCGCATACGTCTCCTTCCAGTTTGGTAATACATGTTGCTTATTAATATTTTATCATCATCATCATTGTCATCATCCTTATAATCATCATTAACACATCATGAATATTATGCGACCCTTGACCAAGTTTTTGTGATCTTCAACTCATGGTGATGATGATGATGATGATGCTGATGATTGTGATGATAATCATGATTATCATCACCATGATGATGATCATCATCATCATCATCACCATCATAATGATAGCAGTTGCAGGACGTTGCTGTCATCTCAGCCCACCTGAAAGAAACTCGTATATCTCCAGCCCCATGCTCTTTACCTAGCCTATGTGTCTATTGTACCAAGTGCCCATTCTCGTGCTGGTAGACCGCTGCCCCTTTTTCTCAGTACATGCGATCTGCTACTATTCGTTCCACGCGGCGATCGATATGGCCACAATATTTCAGTGTGCTAAACCAGATTCTGTTTATTGAAGTTCAGATCTTTTAGGATGTCAGAATGTCGTGTCTTTTTTTGTCCTTAGAATTCTGAAAATCTTTCTACAGCACTTCATCTCAAAAGCCCATATATGTTTCTCATAATGACCTTGATATCCGTATATTGCTACGCGGAAGATGAAAGCTCCCAACAGCTTGACTTTGATGTCCTTGCTGGCAGTTCACCACAGACCGTCAACGCTGTTAAATTGTTTTCACCTACAAGCATTAGTAATTCGTGTGCTGATAGTTTTTTATTTAATGATAAAAGACAGCCAAGAATATTCTCTACATGTGTTCCTTATCTTTTCTCTGTCTGAAACTCATGATAAGTCTCTTTGCATCTTATTTTCTTTTTTAAAAACCCGAAGAAGAAGAAGAAGAAGAAGAAGAAGAAGAAGAAGAAGAAGAAGAAGAAGAAGAAGAAGAAGAAGAAGAAGAAAGAACAGAAGAAGAACAAGAACAAGAAGAACAAGAACACGAAGAACAAGAAGAAGAAGAAGAAGAAGAAGAAAGAAGAAGAAGAGAACAAGAAGAAGAAGAAGAAGAAGAAGAAGAAGAAGAAGAAGAAGAAGAAGAAGAAGAAGAAGAAGAAAAAGAAGAAGAACAAGAAGAACAAGAACAAGAAGAAGAACAAGAAGAAAAACAAGAAGAACAAGAAGAAGAAGAACAAGAAGAACAAGAGAAGAAGAGAAGGGTATGCTGGGCTATTGCTGATTTAGTTGTGGAAAAACCACCTATATAAACATGTAAATGGTAATTTCTCAGACCCTAAAGTATTCGACTAGCGTTATACTATTATAGACCAAACGGCACCTGATGGGTAGGAGTCGTCGTGGTGTAGCGGCTAAACGCTCGCCTGCAGATCGGAAGGTCGTGGGTTCGGGTCCTGACGGAGCAGGGCTTTTATCAAAATGACCTTATCCCCCAACTGACCCAGCCTTGAATGGGTACCAGGTGCAGTCCTGGGAAGTAAAGGCGGCCACATCACCCATCAAGTGCCGATCGGTCTATAAAATATATGTTTAGCCCTATATGCACAAAAAGCCTAAAGGTGTGGAAAGGGGCCCTTTACTTTACTGTTGCCTGATAAGTAACGTGTTGTCTATACAGCGTCTACTGTTTTACTTCTCAGAAGTTTATACTGAGCCCAATTTAGGTTTCGGTCGACTTCTGTACCTAGGACAGTTCAAACGAGAAATCAACTGCATGTGCATGAAGTATGACTTCTCTGGGCTGCTACCTGAGGAGTTGACACACTGAGATACAAGATCTCAATCCAGATGTCAGACCAACAGGGAAAATCCCAGACGACTAGAAGGTTATAATTAGGGCACTAGTCGGTAGAGATTCCAAAAAAAAAAAAAAAAGTACCAGTGTCCTGGCGAAAACAGAAAACATGAAAGCCACTGTGCTACAGCGGCTTCAAGAAATTATAAATATAAATTGATTTAATAAATGTTATTTATAAAATATGTATGTATTCTCAACCTTACTGTATGGCACAGAGACATGGACAATGAAAAAAAAAAAAAAAAAAACAATAACTGGAAAATCGTATAAATTCTTTGGAGATGTGGATTTACAGAAGATTAGGTCGTATTTCATGGAAACAAAAGCGATCAAATACAGAGGTACTGAGGAAATTGGGAATGAAAAGAGAGTTGCTAGGTGAAATAAAAAAGAGACAAGTGAAATATTTTGGTCACATTAAGAGATATAACAGTATTGTAAAGATCATACTAGAGGGAAAGGTTCAAGGTAGGCGAGCAAGAGGTAGACAGCGTTACAAGTGGGAGGATAACATCAAGAGATGGACGAACAGCAGTATGAGTGAGTGTACATCAAGGGCAAGAGACAGGGCTTGTTGGATATCCATTGCAGCCAACCTTCATTGTGGAGACGGCACCTGATTGATTAATTGATAAAATATGAAGTTATTTGATATACTTTTTTTAAAATCTACTGTATTCTACCTCTATATTTTTCAAATACAGGTTTACAACTAAGACTGCAATCATGGAGAACAATATTTTCGGAAGGTAATAGCAACTTCAGTTTTATTTACCTTGATAATACGATTAAAAACAAAGAAGTACACATACATATAAGCCCCCCCCCCCCCCCCACCTTTTCCCCCATTCTAGAAATAAATGTCTGGGTACTTACTACAAACTGTCTGGAAAAAAAAGTACCGATAGTTACCACAGTGTCTATTACCGTAGCGCTGGAAAAGGTGCCGATACTTACCATAGTGTCTTTTACTGTATCGCTGGAAAAAAATATACCTATGCTACCCCATTGTCTATTACCGTAGCGCTGAGGAAAAAAGTTCCGATACTTACCACAGTGTCTATTACCGTATCGCTGAAAAAAAAGTACCAATACTTACCCCAGTGTCTATTACCGTATCGCTGAAAAAAAGTACCGATACTTACCCCAGTGTCTATTACAGTAGCGATGGAAAAAAAAGTACCGATACTTACCCCAGTGTCTATTACCGTATCGCTGAAAAAAAGTACCAATACTTACCCCAGTGTCTATTACTGTATCGCTGGAAAAAAAGTACCGATACTTACCCCGGTGTCTATTACAGTAGCGATGGAAAAAAAAGTACCGATACTTACCCCAGTGTCTATTACCGTATTGCTGAAAAAAAGTACCAATACTTACCCCAGTGTCTATTACTGTATCGCTGGAAAAAAGTACCGATACTTAACCCAGTGTCTATTACCGTTATCGCTGAAAAAAGTACCGATACTTACTCAAGTGTCTATTACCGTATCGCTGGAAAAAAAGTACCGATACTTACCCCAGTGTCTATTACGGTATCGCTCGAAAAAAGTATCACAGTGTCTATTACCGTAGCGCTGGGAAATAAAAGTGCCGATACTTACTTAAGCATTGTTTAAGTTAAATAAGTACCAATAACTTTTCTTCCTAAAGCTCATGAAACGTGTGACGTTGGTTATTATGTCTCTCTACAACCTTCTGTCTCGTGTATTTTAATCATTTCCGACATAAACCTTCTCACGTCAAACTGTCTTGCAACTTCTTTTCTAGTCTCACTCTGTCAGTCTTTCCCTTCAATTTTAAAGATGTCACGACGTTCCAGTGTTCCTTTTCTCACAATATGACAAAAGAATGTAGACTGTCTAATTTTGGACTTCTCTTCGTGAATAAATTTCTGTCAAGACACCACTACACTTTTTATCTGTCCACGGAATTTGTATAATTTCGTCTATAATTGAAACCACATTTCTACAGCTTCCATATAGTTTTTCTCTAATAGACTAACAGTCTAAGATTCAGTTCGATAAATCAGGATCTATATATATATATATATATATATATATATATATATATATATATATATATATATATATATATATATATATATATATATATATATATGTGTGTGTGTGTGTGTGTGTGTGTGTGTGTGCGCGTGTGTGTGTGTGTGTGTGTTTATAGCTTTTAAGAATTGTTATCCTCGTCTCGATTGACACATTGCATGGAACATTCTTCATTTTTTTTTTCAAATACTACTTTTGCTAGAACTATTTTACACTTCACTTCTCTAATAAATGTGCTCTCAGTTGTAAATATAAGCAGTAAAGTGTTCTTTTGGCTATCTGGAACATGTGCGTTTTTAAAGGGCAGCAACAATTCAAAGAGGCGGCAAAATATATCTAGCAGTTTAAAAATTGACACTATCTTTATTGCTTTTATCGTTATGAAAGCTCCCCGTGTGAGTTCCGGGGCCCCATTGTAGGGGAAACAAGAGTAGGCCCACTGCTTACCCAAAAGGGTATCGTAGGAGTCGACGAACTGGGAGCTTCCTTCAAAGTCAGAGTGAATTTGCGTGAGAGGCAAGAAACGAACAGTCTGCATTCGCATGGCAAACGGGCGAGAATACAAAATTAAGGTTCTGGAATGGGACTAGAGTCGAGAAGGGGAGGAACAACCTGAACTTTCCGCTGGAAGTCACAACGGGTGAACGCGAAGAAGAAGAGAAGAGGCAATATGAAAGCTATTTTTTGTTTTATTTCTCGATTAGTAACTCAATTTGCATATCTTGTGTGTATTTAGTTCAGTGACAACACTTCAATACAGTTTAGAACTGAAATAGATAATTCCACAGCTTTTTTGTTTGTAATTTGTAAATGGAATTAGAGGCTGGAGTTTTAACCGATTGAAAAATGTGTGTAAAGAATGATTGTGCAGATGCATAATACATCCTGAATAAGACCCTGGATGTGTTATTTACAGCCACTTGTATGTATGACATGTTATTATTAAACTGTATTTACTTGCAGCTCAAAAAGGAATAGCAGTGGGAACCCTGTTCAACTACACAGAATGCTCGTCTTTCCTCACATCGAAATATGGTACGTAAAAAAAAAAAAAAAAGCTTTTTGCTAGCCTCATCATCATTGAACAGGTCCTTTTGCAGAACGTCGCTCTCATCACAGTATGCCTAAAAGAAGCTCGGTCTTTCGCTAGTTCTCCCACCTTTTGTACTTTCATACTCAAGGAGTCACTTATATCCTGTGTCCATCTTCGTGTCGGTCGGCCCTTGCCCCTCCTTCATGCTACCATACCTTCTGCTATAATTTTTTTCCCAATCCATCGTGGCGCTTGATATGACCAAAATATTTCAGCTTCTGAGTCAGGATGCTGTTTATCAGCCAATCTTCCTTGATGTTCAGATCATTCAAGAGATCAGTATTTCTCCTCTTCTTTGTCCAAGATATTCTGAGAATCTTTCCATAGCATTTCAGCTCAAAAGCCCCTATTTTTGCTAGCTACTCTTCGAAAATATCTTCTTATACGTATGCTCACATGTGTAAACAAACACCCAATTTTATATCGTTGCCATGTACACCAATGAAGTAAAAAGTTTTGATAATAAGTAAAAGTGGATAAGAGAACATTCTTTCTTCTTCTTCTGCCTTTCTATCCCCCAATGGAGCATAGGCCCTCAACCAACTCACGCCAAGTCGTTCTATCCTTCGCCATTGCATGGAGCTCTCCTCATGTCCTCCCAATCTTTCTAACCTCATTCTCCAGCTCTCTTCTCCATGTTTTTTTTCGGCCTTCCTTTATTCATATGCCCCTGTGGGTTCCAATGCAAAGACATTCTAGTTATGCTGTTCTCCTGTTTTCTCAGTGTGTGCCCTATCCAACGCCAGCGTCTTTTCCTCACCTCCTGATCCACTGGAGCCTGTTTGGTTCTCTCCCAAAGTTCTACATTAGTTATTCTATCATACCATTTTATTCCCTCTATTCTGCGCAGGCACCAGTTAATGAATGTCTGTACTTTATAAGAGCACATAAGCTAGGTTATATAACGGCACATTATAAATATCTTTTTAATAAGTAACTGTCAGCTGGAACATTTTCTCAGATGTCTGAGAGAAGAAATAACCCCCTATGGAATAAAAAATATCACAGAAGTAATGGAAACACAAGTGACGTCAGAAGTCTTTAGTATAACATGGCCAAATATAACATGTAGGGGAACACACCTCGATATGGTTGGGATTAAAAGGGAATAACAAACCACACATTGTATGCGAATTAAAGAGTTTAATATAACAATTCTGTTCTTTTCGGCTTGAATGAGGAGGAGGCGTCCATAACTGAGTGGACAACGCTTGGCATGTAAAAGCGCAGTCTCTTACAGGAAAACTACAACATCTACAAATTTTTTTATAAGGAGTAGAAAATTATAGGGAAGAGAAAAAGGTGGTAAGAAACAACAATTAGTTTATGTTAGCTTTACAAAATCGATCGCAATAAATAAACAAAGGACGTTGCGGCGATTAGCCTTCATCAGCACATTAAGGACAACACAGTACACATACACAAAAAGGCTCTAACTATGAAGTGACTACATAGGACTCTAATGTATAGAATAAATGATACTCATCTAGTGTCCCTGGTGAAAAACTTCGTTCAATGGAATGACGGTCAGCTTATATACCTCCAACGCGCAGGTAAACGCAGAAAAAGGGACGGGTTTGACGCCAACAGCGTACACTGAGTGTCTAAGGAGGGAGGGAGGGGTTGGCCTATAGGGCGTAACCGGGGTTGGGTTGTGGGGCGACAGTGCTGTAGCAAGCAGTATCCATATTGCTCAAGAAATGCAGCGCTGAGTTAAAAGTGGTTATGCTGACAGACGCTAACTCAGTACAGCAAGCAATTCAAAACCATAGAGAAAAGATCTAGAAATAGAAACAGGATGCCGACGAGCCAGTGCATTTATATATCAGCTGACTCCGTTATTAGGACATCCACACATAAGTATTATGAACAGCACATTCATACCAGCACTGTGCTACCAGTGCCAGACTTGGCCATTGTCAAAGGCTAACCTACGTAAAATTAACACCTGTGAAATGAGATGCCTGAGAAAAGCCGCCAACTTAACCATCCAAGACAAAGTTAGAAATTATATTATCAAACAAACTGTAGGAACAACACCATAAAGGAACTGCATTGAGAAACAGAGTATCAAATGGTTTGTTCATTTAGTAAAACTGCAGCCAGAACAATTACCAAAGCAAGTGCTACATACGAAAAGATCTGAAGTGAAAGCAAGAGACCGCCCTAGGAGAACATGGATTGATGACATTAAAGAGCTTCTGCATCGACACGGAATGACAACAGCCAAGGCTGCTCATCAAGCAATGGATCGCAAACTGTCCCTTCCCACAACGCTTAACAGCAAAAGTAGAAACTGATGACGATGACAAAACCATAAGCAGCTAGCGCTGAGATCTCTGCTGAATCAGCCAGATGAGCATAGGCGCCGGTACCTAGGGACTCGGCCCATTGAACCTACCACCAGATATAGGGGAGAGGGGGGGGGGGCGGCTTCAGTCTCCTCTTCCCCAATAATTTGGTAAGGGTACTAAGAACCCCCATTTAATCATGCATATATACTTTCTTTACTTTTGTTTGTAATGCAACACTACATCAATTCTGCTCTTTGTATGGTAGGAAATCTTAGAAATTTACTTTAAACAATTTGAAGAACTTGTGTGCAGAGGAGATACAGTTTCTGAGATAAATTTTGCGAATACCTTAAGTATCAAGAGTAATAACAGCGATCATGGAGAAAGCTACTGAAAAAAGAAAAGTGTAATTACAATATAAAAGGACCCGGGGGGGGGGGGGGGGACACAGTGTTCTTTGGTCATCTCATGAGAAGGAGGTCGTAACATGCCATTTCATCATTCATACCTTACGTTACCGTACCATACAAGACGAACTCTGAAAGAGAAGAGGGAGATAGAGCAAGTAGTAAACCAAGAACATCGCCAGAGAAACTTCACACCACCACGATGCGTCTATATTCGAGGCGACCAGATGAGCAAGTAGAGCCTTATATCTGCCTCAAAACCCTAATCAACTAATGAGGGAGTGTAGAACAAGGAGAAGACTGGAAATGGGGTCACTGGAGAACGTCCTGACGACTGGAATCTACTATAGAAGAGACAGTGATGTTATAAGATGGTGTTATGGACTAAACGTTATCAACGGGGCCTATCAAGAACATAAGGGACAAAATTTAGAGTAATGAAAATATGTCATCAAGTACAGCACACAATGATGACAATGTTACTTCTGTGTATTACGTCTGAATTTCTGCGGCGTACGTTGCTTAGGCGTTGCGAGTAATTCCAACTTACCGCGATCTAAACCGACTGCTGGCTGCGTGGATTTTTATCATGGTATGGGGCGTTGCAGGTCGACCCAGCCTAAAATGGGTAACAGGATTATGTCATGGGGAAATAAAGACGACCGGCGTAATGCTGACCACATTACCCACCTAGTTCATATTGGTCTGTAAAAATATGTGTGCTCTTCCCATATACCCGATGAGCATAATGGTGTAAAAAAAATGATCTTTACTTTTAAATATGAATTTCGAAAGCTGCGCTGGTATAGCTGCTAGACACTTGTCTGCGGATCGGAAGGTCGTGAGTTTTGGACGTGAGCAGCCAGACTTGTTTTGTTCAAAAAGGACAATGGCTCCCAAGTCGACTTAGCCATAAATTGGTACCAGGTAACGTTCTAGGAAGTAAATAGAGCCTGGGTGACGGTGACCACATCTACTCCCGAATGCCGATCTGTCTATAAAATATAGGTCTAGCCCTATATGCCCACTACGCCCGAAGTCAATCACTTCAACCCCATCAAGGTTAAGGTCAGCAAAAGTGAGGCTAGCAGACAAAGCAGTCATGGCTAGCAGACAAAACAATCATGTCGCTGGGAACAGAGGTCACCAAACGGTGGCTCCTCACTGAGGAAAAACAAAACAAAAACAATTGTAAGCTGTATTCAGGTACCAGATAAATCATCTAGCCTATTCAGACTTCAGTCAAGACAAAGATATATGGTACACATGGTGATATTGGACTGCCCAATACCTTTCCTTAAATCTATCGACCTCTTGATGTTTTCTAACAGAAGGAATGAACAACAAAAAAAGATATCAAACGATCAAGAAGAAGAAGGACGTGTACTTAAATAACTCAACTCTATCGAACCAGCGCAGTCACTATATTCTGGTTGGTTTATTAAGCCGGGAAAATGGCACAACTGGATGCTTCCGAAGTGCAGTCATGACAGAATATAGCACTTCATAAATATGAGATCAATATTCTCTGCTGATTTGTGTGATTCGGACAAAACATTATCTTGTGAATTTGATATCGGGTATGATAAACAATATTTACGTAACAGCCAAATGAAACTTCTGAAGGTAGGTAGGCAGTTGCACCCCACCAGGACATTCACACAAGCGATAAACACCTGGTGACACAAAGTGCCACCATGCGGATGAGGATCACCCGTGGAGATGTCCCAGAAACCCCTTTCAGACGTGAGGCCATATAATTAAGGCCTAGTTATATTCAGGGCCCCCGATAAAAGCCAGGGTGGTGCTTCAAATAAACAAAAAATTACAACTAAATGGGGGCGACATAGAAACTTCTGAACTAGTGAGGAAACGAGGATGCCATAATGCGTGTGAAACACTGTGTTGACTTGTCGAATGAATATGTCAAACTGTCTTACGGCATGCCATCGGTATTATCAGCCCTTAAAGTAGTGGTGAAATTCCCTAAAAACCTCATTCTGTTCAGAATGGTAATGAATGTCCTTGCCCAGAGGCGTGAGGCAGATCTTTTCAGTATGATGCAGTTCTTCAAAATAAATATTCTTTTCTTTAAAATTATTATATTTTGTTTTAGCCATTTATGCCACTCATCTTACTGTTTCTGACTGATGCCAACTTATCTATGTTTCATTCCCATGTCATCTTTAAAGAATTTTGTCCTAACTATAAAATCCATGAGAATAATCAGCCTTTATAGTAAAGGCATAATTAAATCAACTATTTTAAAATCAGAATGTTGGTAAAATTATCTTAATATTTATGAAACAATTTCTATCATATCACAACCACTAAAAAGTGTAAACAAAGCAATTTTTGAAACAATAATACAAATTACATAACTGTCTTAAATTATTAATTTTGTTATATATAAAATAACAAATAAATACTCTGAGAGCTCAATGAACACATTATATACAATGATAACCCTACTTATTATTCTATATTTGTCTTTCTTCTGCTGCATCCACATGTGCATTGATAAAACTATATGGGTCAGTTTTATAAATATGAATATGTGAAATAGTTATTATTTAATGTACAGTTTTCATTCGTACTTTTAAACAAATTTGTTCAGGATGTCAAATAAACATTAAATCTGAAGTATTGTAAGTAACATCTGCCAATAGTGGCTGTCAGAAGAAACTTAATTTACTAAGGAAATATATACACAATACCAGATTTTTTTAAAGACAGCAACAATGACACATTGCTAAATGTAACTAAACTTAATGCATGCTAATTATTATGTTATCCCAACTGAAGTCACTACTGTACATTGGCCATTAATATGCATGACCAGTTCTTTGATGCAGCAGCTGCCCCAAGATACCTCTTCTGACTGCATGCTAAAAAATATTCATTGTGATAATACCTAGATATTTTTGACTTACTGTTTCTATCACAGACAAGTGTTATTTTACAACAGTTCTGACAGAAAGCATTCACTAATTTAGTGCCAAGCAGCCCCCCTCACATTGTTACACTGTAATTATAAACTTTTCCTTTACAGCATTCACCTATTACATGAAACTGTTATTTCAACCTATTGTGTCTAATAGTGTTTTATTTTTTGAACCCATATCGTAAATTCTTTGGTACAGTGAATTGATATTAAATGAAAATATATAGTGTCTGATATTGTTGACCTTGATAACTGAAAACATCAGTGAATTTTATTTAATGAAATTTAATTTAATTTTAAAATAATCTAAAACAAATTAAATATAATGAGAATTGCATAATTTGTTAGGTAATACCATTGATGTGTCATTTTTGTTTTCCTCAGAAATGAAATGTGATATGTCATCTACAATTGTAGCTAAAAGTGTTGTGATCATGAATCTGCATGCGGCTCTAACACTGAAGCCTGAGGAAAGATCACAAGTTTGTGTGTAAGTTTTGTTAGTGAATAATCTGTGAGTTTGATGAGTGATTGATGCATGTAAGCTAAATGAGGTACTGATGTATTTGATTAGTCGGTAATTCATGGGTGAGTTTAGTGCGTGATTGATCTATGAGTTTAGTAATAAATATGTGAGTTTAAGGAGTGATTGATATATGAATTTAGTGAGTAATTAATATGTGAGTTTACTTAGTGATTGATGTTTAAGTTATAATGAGTGAGGTAAATTACTGACTGATTTATGAATTTTTTTATAGTATGTGAGTTTAGTTAGTGACTGATACTCAAGTTCTGTCTTCTTCTTTTGTCAAAATTGCTTGTGCCGCTAGGCGTCGCAGTCTATCAGATGATCGGCAACCGAGCCAGGGAGCGCGCAGTCGCTTCATATGCCGTGATGTTATGAAGTCTCAAGTTGTCAGTGACTCCTTCAATCCATCTTCTTCTTGGTCTTCCACTGCCTCTTGGTGTTTCGATTTTCATGTTGTATGCTCTTGATGCTGGCATCGTTGGTTCCATTCTCATTAGGTGACCAAACCATTTCATTCTTTGCTTCTCAATAAATTTAACGATGGGTATGGTTCCAATAGTTCTTGTAATCACATCGTTTCTCACTCGATCTCTTCTGGTTTTATTCGCAGCCATTCTCAAACATCTCATTTCACAGGTGGTTAGTCTTCTCTCGTGTTCTTTTGTTAATGTCCAAGTCTGACATTGATAACCTAATGTCGGTATAAAGATTGTATCAAGTTCTGTAACAGGACCAAAGTCCATAAGTCGACAAACAAACATAACCTCCTCAGGAGTTAACGGCTGGTAAAGGCTAAGAAGAAGAAAAAGAAGCTTTCAATAATTTAAAACTTGTGTCCCAGTGATAAACCAACTAGTTAAATGTCTTACTTTCCTCTGAATTCTGGTTGGGGGGAGGGGGACAAGGAATAGTCCTGTTAATTTTTCTTTTTACAGTGCATCTTGTGCAGGCAGAACTTTGTGGGTTTAAGCTGCATTGTTTGTTTTTACAATTTGAGTGCATGGCATAACTGGGACATAAAAACTTTTTTTACAAGTGAACTGATACAAATATTGCGGGTTGTTTTATCACCAGGTCTTATAAGGCGTCTGTGAAAACAGTGAAGAACATTGCTGCTGAATGTCAGAAAGAGTCACCAGAGAACTGGCAAAAATACAGTACAGCAAAATACTTGCAGCACTTCATATTGCAAGATGTGGATGTGTTTAAAACGATGCAGCATCTTCTTTGCACTTCATACCCAGGTTAGATTATAATAATGAGAAATGCTTCTTCCCAAGTTTGATCCAATCATGAAGTATGTTGTAGAGGTTTAGGGTTAGTGTATTTGTTTACTGCTATACTATTCTTGAGTAAATCTCCCAGAAGCAGTGTTGTTTTTAATCACAACAGTTCTAAGGTTGACTAGCTCCAAATTATGAGCCTTATCCGCACATTGACAAATCAGTAAAATAAATCCTTTGTTCCCTGTGCTGCTTAAAACCTATTTGAGGAATTGTGAAGAGCTGCAAATTTATTACTCAGGGTTGAGCTTATGATGCTGTCAGTCTGCTCCTTTGTCTTTCCCATACTGAGTAGCTCATTTTTCTACTGATACAGTATATAGTGATAGTAACAACTTTATTCTCTACCTGTCTTTTGAATCAGTGCATGGTCCTGATGCAACCAACATGCTGATGTCATGATTCCTATTTCTTTTGGTCACATTTATATCTTTTCTCATGCATCTCATATACCATGATCTGCTTTTCTGGCAACTTGTTTACTGACCAGTCTTGTCATTTATGAAAAAGAGTTAATTTGGATTTGCTGTTGATAAGTTTATTTTCTCCCTGTAGAGTTACCATTCACAATAGAGCACCACAGTGATGAACAGGCTGACATATTGGAATACTGGAATTATGAAAGAAAATAAGGCATTTACAGAAAAACTAAACAAAAATAGTGACAACAGGGAAAATAATTCGTCGAATGTATATGTTATGTTTTTTCATGGCATCATATTTGGTGTTGTTCATAAATGTAAATGACAAAGAAAGATATTCATTACTTAAAAGGGCATAAAAGAAATGTTAGTTGGGTATCCTTTTCTGGACACAGCAGAATCAGCCACAACTTTTTGGTGGCTTGTGATTTTAGTAGGCAATTTTACATTCAGTAGTGTGTCATTGCCCTCTGAATGGCAAGCTCTTGATGCACTGTTGAAGCAACACAAAGCAGTCTGATGACAAATCACCAGCCACTGGGATTGAACCTGGTATCTCAGAGTTATACGATGTGCTTTTGCAAGACCTAAAGTCACAAATGCAGACACAATCATGACATAATCAAAGCAACAATGATCATACATAACCACCATTTCCAGTACATGTCACAACAGGAAAAGGGATCCTTTTTTTCTAGAGTATGACATACAATTCTTTCGATGGCTGCATTATAAATTTAATTTGTGTGTATGCTACTGGTTTTGTTGAAATTGAAAAAAAATTAATTTGGTTCACATGGGCAAGTGATCGACACTCTGTGTCTTCTTCACCTGCACAAGAATAGAGCAACTTTGGGGTGACTGGTTTGCCATGAAGTTGAAACTGTGACTATCTGATTTAAAGCCTTGATGTTATATTATCTAGTTATATGTTTTTGGAGTAAATATACAATATTTACGGATTTGTTAAAATTAGCAAACATTGCCATATTATTTATTTCATTTAAAAAAGTACTTTACTTGTTATTTCTGTTGTTGTATGCTTAGTTTCAAGTATTTCTATAATCATTATTAAAAAAGCAAATTTATTTTTCTATACTAACAGACTCAAGTGAAGTCACTGTGCCAGATGGTAATGTACAAAATGTGCTGTATTTTATATATAATTTAGTCATACCTTTGTCACTCATCTAATTTTATATCATTATTATAGGAACAGTTGTCCAAATCATATCTTCCAAGTTATTAGGACTTCTTCTTTTCCTTTTGCTTATGTCACAAAGCACCGCAGAGAGGAGTTACATGTAATTTCCTGGGTCATTTGGACTGATAGTATAAAGTGATGATTTTGACAATATTCATTACATTATACTTTAAGTAGTAGATATTATTAAATGTTCAGTTATTGAAGGTTATTATATTGGTATTGCATTTAAGCATTTTGAAAGGTAAAGACAGGACATATTTTTGTAACTATAATTCAGTGTCTGCCAATTGGTCTATACTAATCTGGGGTTAGCACCATATACCAAATGGGAATCACTGCCAGGTAGCAGCCAGACACTCGTCTGTGGATCAGAAGGTCATGGGTTCAAATTCGCAAGAAGCTGGATTTTTCATACATGACCTTGGCTCTCAGGTCAGTCCAGCCTCAAATGGGTACTGATGAGTTCAGGGGAAATGCCTTTTCTTGCCCCCCCCCCCCCCCCCCCCCCCCCCACCCCCGCTCACACAAATTGAAGGGTGTGCTTGGCCACCACTGAAGTGTGCAGACGTTTGTAACTGAAAGGTGAGTACTCCACAGTAGGGTAGGAGTGAAAGGATGTCATGGAGGAATATCATCTAGAGAGCTGTTCCAGGCAACCAGGGATCGTAATCTGTGGAGACGCCTGAGCACCTTTGCCAGCTGGCAGGGCACATGATGATGATATACGTATTAATTTTTTCTAATCTTCTGAGTAATTTCTTGCGAAGAACAGTAGTGATTCTGAAAAGTTACATTGTGGACTGACATTGACTGACAGCCAGTGGAGCACACTCATTTTAAAGTTATATTATTACCAGTAACATTAAACTACTTTTTTCTCAAAAATAGGTAATTTTCAGGACCTTATGGTGATATGGCAATGTTCAAAAAGTCTGGTTTAAGGCTTCTCAGAGAGGCTTAAAGCAACTCATTTACGGTTTAAAAAAAAATCATAAGTAAAAAGCAATTAACATACAAAAATTAATCTGAAAATGCATCTATTTTTATAGCTTTAATAATTTGTCTAAATGTACTTATTTCAGTTACACTTTGTTGTAACAACACCAAGACAGAAATTCTTGATACTTGTTAATTGATTTTATGTAGGATCATGTGACAAAGGCAAGATCAGAGACTATTTGCTTGCTTTTGTTCGAATTAGCTTGTCCGTGGACAATGGAGTTGGTTGCAGGTAAGTCTTGACATTGTTATTATGAACTAAAATGCAGCAGTTTCTAAATAAATTCACTGTACAACTAAATGAAAATCTCACCATGAACATCTTGTGAAGAATAGAAGAAATGATATATTTCATAAAGTATGCTTGTGTGTGTGTGTGTTAAAAAAAATCATGAACCTTTATTTTTGTGCGCAGAAGAGGATATTAAATAATAAGTTAGGATCACACTGGGAAGTTTTGGGAGAGAGCTTCTTCTTCTTCTTATTTTGTTGACTCACTGATACCAGGTTGTAGCCCTGGTTTTCTGTATTTGTCTTGTGCTTCTCGGACAGCTTGAGTGATAGATTTGTTAATCTTTTTTCAGGTTTCAGATACACCTTTCATCCATCTCTTTCTTGGTCTTCCTCTTGCCTCTCTCCCAGATGTTCTACTGTAAAAGTCTCATTTACAGTCTGGTCTGGCTGCATTCTCACTAGATGGCTGAACCATTTCGTTCTTTTCCTCTCAATATAATCCAGACAGTCTTATTCCAACTTTCTCTCTAATGCTGGTATTTGTAACCCTGTCTCGTCTAGTGTTGTTAGTGACCTTGTGAACACAGCACATTTCACATGGGGTTATTTTCACTTCTAGTGCCTTATTTATTGTCCATGTTTAGCACTGATAACATAAAGTAGGGAGAGAGCTAATCAAATTTTTAGTGATTTAAGAAGTGTGAGAAAGATGACACTGCATAGGACACACAACGAAAAAAAACCCACACAAAACAATTTGAGTGTCTTGCAGTAAACCCACACGGTCAAAGGATCAAAGACTACAAAATTGCATGGAGATGTCTGTGTAACAAACACATGGTCTTCAGAACACAAGGAAAATGGCTTAACAATGTAACCACTTTTTTTCATTTTATGATAAGAACTTGGAACCATTATATGCCTTCTTTGTTCTGTTTTTATTGGGAAAGGGGGGGGGGGGGGGGTACACAGAGTATATTCCTACTTATTTCTTAGATCTGGTTAATTATTAACAGTCAGCTGATTATCAGTCTTTTGATAAATATTAAAATGTGTCATTATTTATTAAAAGATTTCAAGTGTATAAACATGCTCTTATGCGCACACACATACATAGGAGATGAAGAGAGACAAAGATAGATGGGAGGGGGGATATATGGAGGGAAAGACAGATAGAAACCATTCAGATTGTTATAATTTTGCTTTGTTTTCATCATATTTCAGTGACGTTTCACTGGCAATAGAAGCTATTGTGTCAGCTCTGGAACTTTGTCCTTATGAAATTCGTTCAGCCTTGTCTCCATTAGTAGCACGGATGAAAATCACGTTCCAGACCACATGCACAACACCAACTTGCAACATTGCCTATGTGGATTCACTAGCTTCAGAGACCTTGCAGATCTTGAAAGAGACTGATCACACCACTAGTCCTCTGTCACCGGTTGCCACAGATGGAATCTGCAAGTATGTCAAGAGTTGATTGCGTCATGCAGTTTGTTTACTAGTGTTGATACATACTTGTGCAATATGCATGTGCCTGTACTGTGGCTTGGTCGTGGTTAATGTACATTGGTTTCAACAGTGGTTATCGAGAGTTGATTGTTCAGTAAACAATTGAAAACTGTGGAATATAGAACTGTCTAGTGAATGAATGAATGAATCATGAAATGACATCATTGCACTTGGGACATTTCCATACTTGCTCCGTACTCTTCTTCAGTAACCAATGAAGAGTTCATAATACATGCTCAAAGCACCAGTTGAGACCTGATTAAATTGTCTGCCCCTGTTTCCCTTTCAATGCTGAAAAACTTTCAGAAACTCTACAGATCCCTCGTTGAATTAGTCTTTTAGTGTATGGATTCCCTGTTTGTTACCTAGGGAAAATACAAACAGCTAAAAAATGCTGGGATCGGTTCTGCAAAGTCCTGTAAAGGGCATACATCTAACTATTATGTATGCATGCAAGTCATGGCAAATAAGCAGGTAAGCTGAAAAATACCAACTCGCAGCACAGATGTAAATTTTTTTTTTAGAATGCAAAGAATTTCATGGAAATATAGAAGAACAAGTGGGTCAGTTTTCTTTGCGACAGATGGAAGCTGTAAACCGATTAGAGCAATTATACATGGACAACCAGCATTGTTATGGACATGTTGAAGAAGGAATGGACTCAAGACCTTGACTACTGGCAAAATTTATTGGAAAAAGAGCAAGGGAAAAGCAAAGAGATAAATACATGAATGACTTGGCCGAATGGATAGGGTAAGACGAGCTCACTGACCTAAACCATGATTTTAGTGTCTGTGTGAGATAGTTAAACATAACCGTTTATGCCAATATTTTTGTTTAATATATTTTAGTGTCTGTGTGAGATAGTTAAACATAACCGTTTATGCTAATATATTTGTTTAATATATTTTAGTGTAGTAATTTATTTAATTAGTATTACAATAGTTTTCTTGTTTTTAAAGTGGACACTTTTGGTCCTAGATAGCTTTTGCTTTAGTACTTTACTATCCCAATATTTGCCCTTCAGAGCAACATTTTTAGAGTCTTAAGGAGTTGAAGTAGTTGAACTATTGGTCAGAATGAGTTAAAATACCAGTGTTATTAAAAATGGGTTTCCCCAGTTTAACTGTAAGCCACAACACAACATGCTGCCACCCTAATAATGGCAAACACAGAAAAAGAAGAAGAAGCAGTACCCCCATGTATGTGTCCTTCAGGTCAACATGCTTAGAGTCTGAAGGAGATGAAATTATCAAATAACCTACAGAATGAGTTAAAGTACCATACAGGGTTGCATTTTTTGTTCTGGGATATACAGGCGTTGATGGAAATGAAAGAGCTGATAGGTTGGCTGGATCCGCTATCACTATCAATGGTCAGCCTATGGATCATGCTGATATTATCAGTGCCCTCAGAAAAATGGGAAGGATAGAGGACTTTGGGGGCAGTGAATCTACATCACTCGCCAGAATGGCAGACTTGGGAATAGCAAAATACGAGACGCACACCAGACACACCAGAAGACTTGTTAATCAACATAGAACTGGTACTATTAACCATCAGATGTTGGGGTTCATACTGAGGGGAGGATCTGAGCACCTATGGATATGTGCGGAGTGCCAACTAACTAACTAACAAGGTTGAATGTCTGAAGCAAGTTGAAGAATTTAAATATCTAGGAAGTAAATCCTCAGAGGATGGAAGAATGGATCGAGAAATAGAAACAAAATGCCAACAAGCCTGTATACTTATATACAATCTGACATCATTATTAAGACAACCAAACATACGTATAAGTGCCAAGAAACAGATATTAACAGCATATTCATACCAACACTATACTACAAGTACTGGAATTGGACATTATCAAAGGCTAACCAACATAAAATTGTCAACTACGAAATGAGATGCCTGAGAAAAGCCACCAACTTAACCATCTGAGACAAAGTTAGAAAGGATATTAGCAGACAGACTGTTGCTACAACACCATGCAGCAAACTCTTCGCTGGCTGCTGAGGATGGGAGTATAGGAATACCCAGAGTGCTGTGATGTCAATTCTTAACTCAACTCAACACTATGCAGCAAATTCATTGAAAAACAGAAGATCAAATGGTTTTGTCATCTAGTAGGAATGCTGCCAGAACAACTACTAATGCGGGCGCTGCATATGAAAAGATCTTATGTGAAAGCAAGAGGTCACTTTAGGAGAATATGGATTGATGACATTCAAGAGCTTCTACATCAGCACGGAATGACAGCAGTCATTGCTGCCCATTAAGCAGTGGATGGCAAACTGTTCCTTCCCATGACACTTAATTGTAGAAGTGGAAACTGATGACGATGATGAACAGAAAAATACAAGTTGACAAACGTATTCCTTGCTAAGAGAACCTTAACAATTGTTGCCTAATACTGAAAACTTTAAATGAAACAGCTGTGATAGTGCAGTGGCTAGCATGCATACCTGCCAGTCCACAGGTCGTGTGGTACAAGTGACCAGGAGACAGAGATTTAAACACCCTGGAACCCATACGGGGAATAATCAGAGGAATATTACCATTGTATTTTTTAAATGAATTATTAGGATATTTGTCAAAACTATTAACATGAATTAATATTAGTATGGGTATTTAAAATCAGATAACATTCTATGTCAACAGACACTTGAAATTAGTTCTGGCCATTTTTACAAGCCACACCATTGACTGTTCAGTAAGTGTCTATGACAGTGTGAGCATGCAGATCAACTCTGTGCTGGAAGAACATGTGAAGAGGTGTGGGAAACTTCCTCTAGAGCCCAAACCTTGTGTGCGCACAGCCCTTAATCCACATGACATCATCTGGGGCTTAGGAACAAGCTTCTTCTCGAGCAAAGAAATGACTTGCCAGTAAGTTAAAGTTTTGATAATTTTAGGGTGTTAGTTGATTAAAGGAAAATTACATAGAATAAATCTCAAAATTTTACTTGAAAAAAAAAAAAAGCCACACGCACGCACACACACACACACACACACACACACACATACACACAAAAGAATGAATTTACCTATAAGTTATATTAATTTACATAAGATATATTATATTCTCAATATATTACATTAAAATTATGTGACAGTTTGTAAATTATATTTCTTTCAACAGTTTATGCAAAGTCTGGTTTTAGGTTTAAACAAATCAACATCATGGCACAAGGTTATTAACCCATAAGTGCTCCATTCTACTTCTAACTCAAGTATGAGTCCGAAGAATCTCAGCACAGTGCACGAACTCAGTAGCACCGACGAGGAACCTGAAATACTTTTGGGAGATTTTTAACTCCAACTTTTGCCTGGGCTACTCTTTTTTATTTCCAGCTGCCAAGGGATTTTTTACATGTGCAACACTACACATGGGCGTCCCATCTTACTACCCAGAGACCAAGGGAAATTATCAGAAGTCCACATGAAAAAATCCCAACCTTCTGAAGATCCTGAACCCAGGGCCTTCAGCACTCAAGGTGGACGTCATGTCTTAAGACCACACAGCCTCCCAAAGTTTAAGTTCTTTTTATAAGCTTTTATTAAGTTCACCTTCATATGTATGAATAAATATATAGGCAAAACTTTGCCTGAGATTTTTGCACTATTCCCCTGATAATCGATCAAGCTCAAATTTTGCACACATGCTTAACACTGTAATGTGGTGCAGCAGTTTCTGAATGTTTATTTTTAACTGAGGATTTTATGTTGCAAAAACTCAATATAGGCATATATTTTCAAGCGAATTAATTCATGAGTTCACTATGAAAATTTGGCCTTAGAGAGATTTACACTAGTTTCTGAAAAGCTATCAAGCTCAAATTTAGTACACACATGCTTTGTGGATGACAATGCAGGGAGGTGGACAAATTTTCAGAAAAGTGTTTTTTAAATATGTAACCTGTAGTTTATATGAATGTGTATTGCATGTGTGCATGCATGCAAGCGTGCGCGCATGCACACACGCGTGCGCGCATGCACACACACACACACACGCACACACACACACACACGATTTTCACTTTAATTAAACTGGACACTTTTCAAATTACCTAGAATATGTTTCAAACCAAAGTGAATAATTTTCAAACCCTTAGGACATGTTATAAATCAAAGTGAATGATTTTCAATCCGCCTAAGATATTTTAAAAATCAAAGCGGATGATTTTCAGACCATTTATTTTATGTTTTTAAATCAAACCAGACATTATTCAAATCAAATTGGACCCTATTTTTTTTAAAAACTAAACCAAAATCTTGGGTTTGCTGGAACTTTCAAGAATTCTGGAAAACAGTTTTGTAATTCTTTCTAGAAAATCGTAAATGATATCTGAATATATGAATGCATTTAATCTCATTATTGTATGGTCCAGTAAACTTCACGAACAACATTAAAAAAACAAAAACAAATGGTGACATATGACACTTCTCTGAAGTAGGGTGGTGCCAGTGAACTTCCTTGGTGCATAAAAATACCCTCTTTTAGTTTGATGAGAAACCACCCACGATGCTGACCATGATAAAATTGTACAAGCAATTTGTAAAGAGATTGCTTAAGTCTTGATTGTCCATTAAAAAATATGATAAATTATTGTCAACATTTTTTGTCCAATAATTATTGCATGCATTTCTTTTTTTTTCTTCTCTAAAATATGTGTATATAAAATGAAGAGGAACTTAAAATATTTCTCATTGCAAATAATTTGTCTGATTTAGGGCAGTGACAAAATTTCAAGTGAAAGACAAAGTCATTGACAGCTACTGTACTGGCAGTGGTAAGCGTTCTGTTTTTCACTATCTCTTATTGTTTGGGGTGGGAATTCAGAGAGTTGCTACAGTAAGCAAATCTTCAGCAACTGCTGTTTAGTCACTTTTGAAAAAATGGCAATAATTATTTTGATTACCATATTTGTCAGTGTATAAGATGCACTTTTGTGTTCTCAAAATAGGCCTAAAAATTAGGCTGTGTCTTATGCAATAAAGGTAGGCCTACACGGACCCTTATGTGTCATAGTTACCTGCAATATGGAAAAAATAAAGTAAGTGACATTCCTACACCACAAGTTTTAAACTCCGGATAACAAAATGTGATGAAGAACATGGCAGTAGGTCAGCAGAATGTCAATTGCCGGAGGGCAAATAAAAACCTTAGGCTATTTTCCGAATAACGGTCCCAAATTATCAAGGCTGAAAATGTATCCTAACAGAGCCTCAGTCACATGTCAATTGTGAACTTCCGGCGACTTAAATTACGCACTTCCTGTGACTTCCGCCACTGCACAAACTTCACAGCTTTCATTGATGATCTTTAGGGATTTCTGTACTAAATATCACCCATTAACTGAATGAATAATCCATGAAAAAACTGAATTAGATTTTAAGTTCCTTAGATAATTGAATTTTATTAGATCGATAAAGTGATTCTCGAAAGATTACAGACTCTATAATTAGGGTATAGTTGGCCATAACCTCCGTATCAAGAAGCCATTAAGAATATAAATTAACTAGCAATGGTTTGAGGGCACTGTTTTTACGACATAAAGATGTTGGCTAAACCTGTCATAGCCCCGTGTCACTGAAGTATTTTATACACACTGTTAATTAAAAGGATACCAGTGTATAAACATTAAAGAGTTAATGAAGTAGATGTATGAAGTGATCAATTGATAAATATATTGATTAAGTTTATGTTGCAAAATGAATATGTTGACATTTATTATAGACATTTGAAGCAATCCATCTGTGGATGTTTAAAATAATCAATAAGTTCTACAGATTTTGTGTGGTTTGAAAGATAATTGAATTCAAATGTGATTTCAGCACCAAAGCCTGAAGACGTGATATCCTGTCTGTCAAAAACCATCACTAGTAAATCAAGCCCTTGTGAGAGAACATCCTGGACGATTATCGAACAGTTAAATAATGCACGTGCCTGCCTTTCTTCAATTGGGACTAATGATATCACTATAGAAAAAGGGTTGTCATTCATGCGCCATTTGCAGAAAACTATACCATTCGGTAAGTCTTAACTTTATTTACTCAAAGTTCTAAGACTGACAAATGCATCTCTTCATCATCCTCATCCATCATCATCATTCTCTCTAAAGCTATGTTAATGAAATATTAAACAGCATGTGAAAGGTTGCATGATTTTAAAATAAAGTTTGGATCCACTAGTTGAGATGAGGAATATGATGTGCGAGCAACCAAACCAATGTGCTACTTGGTAGACAGCATCTACAGACATTTGTGCAGGATACAGAGCATTCTTTGGTATGCCCATTTGGCTATGACTGATTCCTAAATTACTAATTACAGTCTGAAAATGGACCATAGTTTTTTTCAACATCTTGCAATCTCCATTATAAATATTTTAATTAAAGTGCTGACACCATTCTGTGTCACAGTGACATCATATTATAAAGCATACTGGTATTTTTTACATAATTTTATTTAAAAACACTTAATGGAATTTAAAAAAATTTTAATGTCACACATTTTAGTAAAGTAAAGATTTTTATGTAAAATACATTTATGTTTCCTAATAATACATTTTTTTCCTGAACTGAAGAAAAAACAAGTCCAGTCTGTGCTGCTGATAACAAATTTGAGCAAATTTTATTCAATGCAACAATCAGCATTTTAAATGGTGAAAAAGATCCTGCCTTCTGTCTGTAAGTAAAATGATTATTTGCTCTTAATTAAACTACATTGGTAAAGCATAATATTATGTGAATGAAATTGTTTTGCTGCATGTGAATGTAGCTAGTTTTAAACAGAACACAGTTGTTTCTAAATATTGATCAAGTGGGCGAAATGGGAGGGGGGGGGGGGGTTGGGAAGGGGGGGGGGGTGGGGATGTCAGGGACTTTGGAAGAAACCACTGTTTTGGACTGAGAGAGTTAATAAGTCAATGGGAAGTAGAATTAATGCAGTTTTAATCAGGCTTAAATGTCTGCTAACCTTTATTTCATATAAGAAAATTGAACTACATGTTGAAAATATAAGAGTACAGTTACTGCTTGTTGTAAGCCATGAACATAAAACGCTGCAAGAGTGACCAGAAGAGACAAAATCAGGAATGAGGTCATAAGGGAAGGAGATGGCACAGAACCAATTCTAAATTACATACAAAGAAAGCAAATCATATGGTTTGCCCACTGAGAGAGAATGCCTTGTGACACCGTACTATACAAGGCATACACAAAAATAGGAGGAGAATGTAGACCATGAAGTAGACCAAAAACAAGATGGTAAGTTAACTTCAGAAAAAGTCTACAGCAGCATGATGTGCCTGTGGCTGAGGCACCCAGATATGCAAGAAGCAGAACCTTATTTTTCCCTTGACACATGAAGAGGTTAAAAGAGAAAGTGAGGAAGAAGAGGAAGAAGAAGACTGTCTGTTGTAAAATATGACAGAACCTCAAGTCTTTATCAGTATCTAAAAAAAAAAAAAAAGTTTTCAAAAAGTATGATCCTCTCTGTGCTGCACTAATTCTAACAGTTTATTTTAGTGCCAATATGTTTTAGATATGTGACTTTCTGCTTTGCATGTTACTATATTATGAGTGTCTTTGATAAGTAGTCTGGTCATGCTGGTTAACTTCTTTGGTATTCCAAACTCACATAGAATTCCTTGGATATATATTTTGTGCAGGTGTATAATCACAGAACTTACACAATCATCATATTTAGTCTTGCTCACACCTTACTGCTAGTAAGTAGCTCATGAAACAAAACTGCACAGAGACTACTGCACAGTCAGTTATCATAGCATCTAGACTTTACATCTAGTAAGGATTCTTGAATAACTGTTTTATTTTGTTTATGTATACAGGACTCTTCAGGTTGACATTGACCAGTGGTTTACTCAGTGTGGCAACAGCAAGCTTGACAAGAACAATATCACAGCATTTTTCTCTCTGGTTTGCCTTAAATCACTTCAGCTTCCTGCAGGCTGTTCTGTCACAGGTTGTTCAACATGTTTTAGTACAGCTTGGCCTACTTTAGATGCAGTTCAAATGTAAGTAGCAAGTCAGACGTAAGGACATTAAGGCAAAGAGATAACTTGATGGCTTAGCCATATGGATGGGGTGAGACAATAACACTGACTTGATCAGTGATTCTGATGATCATATGGGATGGCACAGTATGACAGTCTATGCTTATTGGCAAGGCACATGTTGATGATGATGAAATGTGGATGTGCATCTATTATTAAGGGCTTGCAGTATGTTTAAATTGATGTAATTTTATTTTTTATAAATTTGTCCGTCTTCCAGGCAGCACTTTTATAATCTACTTAGTAAGGCATGGAAATAACAGCCTACCGTGATGGCACTTGTGACTAGCAAGGTCCACTCATGTTAGGACAAGTAATGTTTGTGGTGTCTTCCTTGTTTTCACAATTTTATTTTTATATTTGTAAAGTGTCTGGACAGTGTCTTTTCAGCAGGAAACTAGTTTATATTTACAACTGTAAATATTAGGAAAAGTCTTTCACAATAAGTGCAAGGGATTTCAAGACCCTTGTCATCACATGCATTTGTACTCAAGTATTCAGCTCTTAACCCCTCTACAGTAACTTTCTCCTTTACTCCTGTTTCCTTCCTGATTTCTTCCCTGCATGCAGCTTGGTTTATGACACCATGTTACTTTGAATTTGTCTCAATATCTGCATCATTCATGTACTACTTTCACACATCTTTATATCCTAATAAAGGCTGACTCGTATCTTCTACCCATCATACTCCTATACTCGGCTATCTGCTTCTAACAGTGTTAAGACTTGGTTGAAGCATTCAAAATATGTTAATGAAATTGTAGAGCTTGATATCTAGGTTTTTTTGTGTGGGGAAAAATATACCCACAAATAAAACAGTAACACTGTATAAGGGGAAAATGGCTAACACTATGTTGATCACATCTACTACAGACCTCCACAAATTTAATTATAGCATCATTTGCCTTAAAAAAATAATCCCATATATCACTTTTACTCACCAATAGATTGAAATAGCTAGAACATATAGAGAAAGTACAGATGACAGAGGTGCAAAAACTATGTACACAAGAAAAATTAATGGCCAAAGATCACAAGGCAGACCAGGAGGATGATAAACTGATAATATCCAAGCAGACCTACAAATTCGGTGTCAGTGGCTTAGGCGTTGTGAGTCCAACTCGTAATCCAGCGTACCGCGATCAAAACCCACTGCTGGCTGCGTGGATTTTTATCATGGTATGGGACCTCGCAGGTCGACCCAGCCTAAAAAAATAGGTACCAGGATGGGCTGTCCTGGGAAAGTAAAGACTGCCGGCGTAATACTGACCACATTACCCACCAAGTGCTGATGGTCTGTAAAAATATGGGCGCTCTTCCTATATGCCCGATACGCCTAAAGGCGTGAAGAGGGGAGACCTACAAATACTTGGTGTCACCAACTTGAAAGAGAAGGCCAATCACAGAGGTAAATGGAGGCCTGTGATGTCTGTAGTAATGAACCTCTGAAGGGCTCATAATGCTGAAGAAGAAGAAAACCTGTATTTTTTACATGACTAATAATATTCTCATCTTGTTCTGTAAGATCTGCTGTAAACCAGTGTGTACAAGCAGCTGGGGCGACCTGTTCAGGATCTGTCTCACTTGAAGTACAAGCAGCTTTGAAGTACCTCGCGTCTGCTGCAGAGATACTGTCACCTCCCATCAATGACTCCAACTGTGTCTGTGACCCCCCTGCTGCAGTCAACTGTATCATGGAAGTGCATCATTTGTTTAAGCAGACAACTCCTGACTACCAGGGATTGTGCCCGTAAGTCGCATGTTGCCACAGTGTCTTAAATTGCATGCTGAAGATTCATTTGCAAGAGAGTAATTGTTTTTTAACTCTGAATTTGCCATATACAAATTATTAAGTGTAGTTGTCAGGTCTTAAATAAATACCCTATATTTATCAGTATCATTCATTTCTACATATGAAAGTTTTACCCAGGAGGAGGAGGAGGGTAGGAGATTGAACATGTTTATCAAAGAACTCCAAAAAAAAAAAGTATGTACAAATATGAAGAATTGAAATGAAAAATTATGATGGAAAAATGTTTAATACTGTTTTTACTAATTTATACCAGATAATGATTGTACTGATTTTGTGACCAAATGAGTTTATTGTTGTAAAGCTTTAAAAATATTTTTACAATTAAGAGTGATGTAGGTAATTAAACCCTTCTGTTGTTTACTCTTATTTTGTGACATCTGTTTTCAGAATTTGTAAATACTTTACTAAAGTTATTAAAGCCTCAGGTCCTTTTTAAATGTTCTGTTTTCTTTCTCATTGTTTGCTGATAAAAGTTTGCCATTGAAATGTTCATTGTTTGGTTATTTATTTGCATTCTGACACATACTTTGTGATTTTCCAATTTTTTGTACCTTAAATTTTATATTATTTTATTCAGCAAAGTGCAAGAGAGTGACACTTGTGCCAGAAGTTACCTTCAAGGTTGTGATGAGTGCAAGAAAACAACTGTGTTGAATATTGTTCACAAGCTTAACTCCCAGCTAGAAGAGACTTGCCTTGATCCCCCTGTGACTTTATGTCCAGCTATCAGTGCTCTGCAGTGTGTTACAGACCTGGAGGATCTTCTGGCATCATCTCAGACAATTAGCAATGACACCATCTGCATGTAAGTGCTCTAAGAAACATATTAAACTAAACTGTCACTACTGTCTATTTTACCACTTTTTAGAACGTTGGAGATAGGGAGGGGGGATTTGAGCCTGAGGGTTTATGGTTGCCTGCTTAGTGCTGTCGCCACAGACTGTGCAGGTAAGGATGTTTAATTTTACCCCGACAGAAAAACTCCATTACCTTACCGGGGGGTCAAACTCGGGTCTCCCGCTTAAGAGCACAACATTGTAACTGCTCGGCTAGCCACTCCTCAAGAAACATATTGTGGGATGTAGATTGCAACACTTTACTTGTACTTGTGAACACTAAATAAGGGTGATATATTTCCTTATATAAATTTCTATGATTTAGTAATTTAAAACACTTGATATTACCAAAAGATATTTTAAATTATGGCATATACACACTTGCTGATGTCTGTGGCTTAGGTGTTGCAAACTAAGTTTGTAATTCTAAAATGCCCTGTTCAATTCCAGCTGCAAGTGATTTGAAGCAGACCTCTTTGCATTCATTTTGACAATGCTATGGAGTGCTGACCATTCAGGAAGCAATGCCAAACTACACCATTTAATTGTTTTGTAAAATTAAACAGCTTGAAAATGTTGGGACTGGTTCTGCAATGTTCTGTATATGATATGCAACAAACTTTTAAAAAAAATATATTAAAAAAATACACACGCACACTTCAAAACTGCAACAGAGAAAGATGTTAAATTTTTTCAGTACCTGCATTGGCCTATAACAACAGTTGGAAGTTGCAAAGAATTGGTTGCAAGGCTACCGTTCTAGCATATTGCTTGAGAGAAAATGCCTCTTCATTGTGCTGGGACTAATTGTTTGTTTACCAGTTTTTCAAGTGGGACAGTGAGGAAACATTTTTTGATTTTCACTGGCATAGGAACAGGGCATCAATAGGGTGACCTAGTTGCAGTGAAGTTGAAACCTTGATTACAACTACTATCTAACTATGATAGAATCTGTCTAGACAAAGAAAATCTTCCGCAAATGAATGCCAAAATTAAACACACTGACCCTTGAGTCAGACGTGCAACTAGGCATGAAACACTACCATAGAATATGGGAGGACAAAAATAAACACTTCCATAAATGTATGCTTTTGTTTTGTTCATGGGTACTTATTTACTACAAGATTATACTTACATGCATCAGATAACTTGCTGTAACTCAGAGAAATAACACAGATTAATTTCAATTGTAACAATTTTATTGCACATGTTCCATGAAAATGGAAATAAAAAAATTTCTTCAAATGTATGATTTTGATCTATCCATATTTATTTACTATGAGATTGTGCTTTTATCCATCAAGTTACTTGTTTCAACTCATAGAATCAACATGTACATTTAGGCACTCTTTAAAAAATATAACAATATTACTGCAACACATTTTCAGAATCATTTCCCTGTTCTTTCCTGCAGTGAAATAACAAAAGCACGCCAATGTGTGAATGACAAAACAGAACACTGTGATGATTTGACAACCTTAACAATTCTGAAAAAGCTGGAGTACACGATCAGCAAAATAAAAAATTTAGATTGTAAGCCACCAGAGGACCAGCTAAAACTATGCAGCAAAGTGTTCAATTCAAATGCAGAGAAGATCCTTGGCACTAACAAACAAGACTGTCTCATTGCTCTGCAGAATAATGATAAAACCTTGTAAGTATTCACTATTCTGTCAGATAACATATTTAATTATTCTTGAATGGCAAGACTTTTGCTTGTTTTTTTTTTAATCAACACTGTAGCTGCAGTGGCCTAGCAGCTAGAGGCTCACCTCCCAACATGACAATCAAGGGTTCAGATCTGGGTGGATTTTGTATCTTTAAATATGATCTTGACTCGTAGGTCGATCTAACCATAAGTTAGATATTAGGCAGATAAAGTGCTGGAAAGTAAAGGCTGACAGCATGATGTTTACCAAATCATTAATGTGTGCTGACTGGTCTGCAAAAACATGAGTCTAGCATCATATGCCCAATAGATGACTGGCATGAAAAGTGCCCTTTATCTACTAAGTTTACTTACTCATGGAGCCAGACTTTTTGCAAAAATGACCTTGGCTTCCAGGTCGACCCAGCTTAGAGTGGGCACCTGGTGCAGTCCTGGGAAGTAAAGTCGGCCAGCAGGATGCTGACCACATCACCCATCTTGTACCGATTGGTCTATAAAGATATAGGTCTAGCCCTATGTGCCTTATATGCCTAAAGGCGTGGAAAAAGGGTCCTTTACTTTACTTACATACTCATGACTTACATATTTTGCCAGACTTTTTGTGTACACTTGTGGCCAACGGTGACCACTTGGTAATTAGTTAATTTGTCCATACTGTTAATGAGTGTTGCATTTTAGGGCCCACCAAAGGCAATCATTGCAATCATCAGTCGTCAAAAAAACACACACAAAAACATAATCATTATTCCATAATAGTGTGGAAATAATTATTTACTGTGGTCTTTAACTTTTGGCCAAACTGAATAAGACATATGTAACTATTGGTTGACATCACCAATCAGGTGCTGTCTCCAAATGAATGTTTGACTCAATGGGTCTTTCGCTTACTGCTCTCATCCTTTTTGTGCACCTTGACAAAGAGGTTGTCTGTCCATCTCTTGATGTTACCCTCCCACTTTTTTCGCTGATTACCTCTTTATTGCTCCTCTTTTAATTAGTAATTTAATTACATTCACTCAGTAATATTAATTGTTAGTTTTTTTTCTCTGTTCATAGTGTTATTTATTTAACCTCTCAGGGCTCAAACACTGGCTACTTGAAACTACATGTCTCAGCTTTTAAATTTTAAGGAGTTTAAGTGATTAGAGGCTAGTAGTAAAAAAAAGTTAAACATATTAGGTGAACATATATATATATATATATATATATATATATATAGTATATATATATATATATATATATATATATATATATATATATATATATATGTATATGTATATGGTATATGTATATGTATATATATATATATATATATATATATATATATATATATATATATATATATATATATATATAATATATATATATATATATATATGTATGTTCTCGGACAAAGAAGATGAGAAGTATTGACATCTTAAAAGATCTGAACATCAAGGAAGATTGGCTAATAAACAGCATCCTTTCTCAAAAGCTGAAATATTTTGGTCATATCAAGCGCCACGACAGATTGGAAAAGATTATAGCAGAAGGCATGATACCAGGAAGGAGGGGCAGGGGCCGACTGACATGAAGATGGGCACAGGATATAGGTGACTCCTTGAATGTGAAAGTGCATGAGGAGGGAAAACTGGCGAGAGACCGAGTTTCTTTCAGGCAGACTGTGATGAGAGCGACGTTCTGCAAAGGACCTGCTAAATGATGATGATATTTATATATAATATATAGTATCAATATGTCTGTTAATTATGTATGCCACATACAGAAAGATTTTATTATTTAATCCCTACAGGTGGGATGCATTGACTGCACAGTGTGCCGAATTAGACATTTCCTTTGCCTGCCTAGATGCTACTCTTGGTCTACTAAGGGACGATGTTGAAGCAGTGATTGTGAGAAAAGCTTTAAAAGCTGTCTATGACATTGTCAAAGAAGTGTGCAAACGTAAGTAGTTTTAAAAACATTCCCAGTGTTGAAAACATTATTTTGAACTTAATTAAATGCCATGTTGTCAGATTTGTGTGTGCCTCATTAAAGCATCTTCTATGTTCTGTATCTTATTTTGCTGGTGTTTCTTCATCTTATTCTACTTAGATCAGATGATATAAATGCTTTATATAAAAATATATACACCTATAAATGTGTGTGTGTGTGCGTGAATGCATGTGTGTGTATGCATATATAAACACATACATATATGCATGTATGTGTGTGTATATATATGTCTATATATGAGGCTGGCACATATATATATATATACACATATATGTAAAGTAGGCAACCATGTCTATAGGGACCATGGAGTTTTGCAGTTGGTTTGAGGAACCGTGTCTGCTATGACCTTGAAATTCAATGCAATAGTGGTAGTCTCTCGGCACTGTTTACTCGCTTTCAAATGGCCCTCACAACATCCAGCTTGTCATACATCTGCTCACCGCCAAGTGGTGCAGAACTGGCCAGTCTATCTGCCTGCTCATTTCCTAACACACCGGCATCAGAGAATGTTGAATGTTGAATTAAGAACTGACATCACAGCACTCAGGGCATTCCCGTAAGCACTCCATTCCTATCTTCAGCAGCCAGCAAAGAGTTCTGATGCTAATGGTGCATTCTTGCCTTTCCTCTGAGCCTCGAGCATCTGCCAGAACCTCTCGTCACTGCCCTGTCCTGATTTTCCTTAGCATGCGTTCTGAGTCAATTACAATCACGATATGTGTGTGTGTGGTGTTCTCTAACCAGCGATATGCTGCAGTGACCGCCTCCACCACCATTCTTAAGCTGGATATTGTGGTATCATATGATAGGCTCTCCTGCACCAAATGTCCACCATTAACTTTTGCAAAGAAACCCCAAGCACTTGCTTTGCCTCTTGACACTGAACCGTCTGTGTAAATGTGTAAGCTACTCTGAGATTTGACTTTGCTTGCAGAACTTTGAGCCTATCTGCAATAGTAGGCAGTGCAAGTATATAACACATACATACTACCGGGGTATCTATTTTACATCCTAGAATTACCCGCATGGGTTCACTCTGTATGTTTCAGAGACTGAAGAAGGAATTCTTGCATAGAACCATTTTATATCCAAACATTCACCCATGCATGAAATCTTATACATTAACCTGGCCAATTACTTTACAGCTCCCCCACCACAGTTGCAATGCTATTCATGTGATGCTGATGTGAAGGATTCATGTGCTAATGTAACCACTTCTGCCATCAAAACTTGCAATGAAACTGAGGTACATTATGTATGCATGTGCTCTTCTTAATTAGAAGAAATAAAAGTAGTAAATAGTTGGGAGTAGTAGAAGTAATTAAAAAATAAATATCCTGTTCAACCCTCAGGGTTATAATTGGGATCTCTAATGTTAATCGATTTTACATAGTATATGTTTGTTATTTTATATTTATATATCGCGTAATTTTTATATGACTGATATGTAATTAGTATTGTTTCACATATTGGTTTGATTTGGGTTATGATTATGATAGAAATTGTACTATGAATAATTAGAAAATCTTACTAACATTGTGTCATTACCACATTGGATTTATTAACCCCTTAGTAAAATAGTTTATTATTCTCAGTGATTTAATCTTTAGGGGAAACTTCTATAAAGATGCCATGGTCATTCTTCAATATATGGATTTTAGTTCTAGTAATAAATTGCTCGACTTTGCCAGGCAGTAGTTAAGATTTTAGAACAAAACAACTTAATTTAAGTGGAAAATATGACAGAATGGTTAACTAAATACTGCAACATTTTTTTTTGACTCAATAAGCAAAGAAAATAAATGTGTTTTGATCATATAACTGATGAGTGAATGACAAGCTTCTTTGTAGACTTGGGTTTATTCGAAATCTGTGACTATGTAAACAGGTCTGTGTAACCACAACATTAGTGAATCCAAATGGGACTGCAGTGAAACATAAGGGATGCTCATCACGTACTGACTGCAAGCCTGGATGTGATCAAAAAGGCTGCACCTACTGCTGTTCAGGAAACCTGTGTAACAACCAAGACAATGGCCCAACCCGTAAGCAAATTTCTCTTTTATATAAAGTTATTGTGGTTTTGTTCAAGTATTACATTTTTTGTTGCTATCTTGCGTAGTGTGTTTCTGATTTTTTTATTTGTCTATAGTTTATAGTGTATGCCATATAGCAGGGTTATTCAGTAAGTTTACTCAGAGGCTGTAATGTTTCAGACAGGGGTCGCCACAGGCCAGAGACCTGATCCCTAGCATAGACAGATCATTAATACCATACAACTTGCAATAATCAGCCGGCTACTTACCACGCTTACCGGATTTGGCTCATGGGCCACCAGTTGAATAACCCTGCCATATGATATTGGCAGTTACGGTACTCTTCCATGTCTCATGTGCTGCCAATAATTTCTGATATAGATGTTTCTCAGTACAATACAATCAAACTTCTAGCATGTTTTCTCTAGTTCCTTCCCTTTATCTTTCCAGTTGTCACGACTTTTTTAGTTCTTTTAATTGGAACCTCAGTAGCATATTGGTTATATGCTCCCTACTGGCTCAGGTTTACTTCTGCATGAAGGTAAATTTGTTCATCAGAAATGACATTGTCTCTTAGGTCCAAGGTCGACCCTGCCTGCAATCGGTACCAGGCAATGTCCTTTGAAGTAGAAGCAGTTTGAGCCATGTTTACCACATACCGTTCAAGTGTTTCCCACACACCCATTAAGTATTGGTTGGTCTATACAAAATAAGATCTAGCACCGTTTACCCAATATGCCAATGTCTAGCAAAAAGCCTTCTACTTGCACTTTACTCCCTTATTTGATGATGCATAATTTTGTGGATTGTCAACATTTGTGTGAGCAACCAATTCTCTACATAAGCTGGTGTCTTTCAGGGTAACTTCATTGCTTTTTTTTTTTATCTCTAAGGTAAATTTAGCAATCTTTTATATAACAGCATCTTCGCAGACTTTTAACTGATTTCCTAGCAGTCTGTTAAGGGTTGCTTGTTTCACTTCTGAAGAAAAAGAAAAAAAAAACTGAGCTTATGTCACTACAAACAATCCTTTTCCTTAAATTCATAAAAAACCATGTACATAATAAGATGTTTGTTTATTATATATATTTCTGAATACATCACTCCTACTATACATTTAAAATTTGGACTGTCATTAACTAATTCTTCTAATATTAGTGTAGTGGTTGACTCTTAAGTAAGTTTAAATAAGCAGATATTTATAATTACTTGGACAGCCAAAAATAAGTAAACTTAGATGTTTTAAGAAAAGCAAGAGCCAGAGGACAACTTGTTGCAAACATCAGATGGAGACAGCCATAACATTTTGGCCATGTTATGAGAACCAAAAAAACTGGGAAATATTGTGACGATTGAAACAATTTTGTGGAAAGAAAGATGAGAAAAACAAAAAAAGAAGATTCTTGACAGCCATTTGTCATAGTATGGAGAGGTGCTAGTACATATTGTTGAAGATTGCTGATTGTGGAGAAGTAAAATTGCCTCTGCCAGTTGGCAAATCAGTTAGTGATGATGATGTTGATAATTCTTCTTCTTCCTCTTCAGCACTCCAAGACCATGAGGTTCATTGCTGCAGATATCACCCGCCCCCATTCATCTCTCTGGTTGGCCTTCTCTTTCCAGTTGGTAACACCAAATGTTTGCAGGTCTGTCTGAACATTATCTCTTCATAATCTTCTTGGTCTGCCTCGTGGTCTACGACCATTCATTTCCCTGGTGTATACAGTTTTCACTTCTCTGTCATCTTATATTCTCTTAATTTGCCTAACTATTTCAGTCTATTAGCTCTCATGGTGACAGTGATCAAAGGTGTTTTAAACAGATTATTAATGTCGTTGTTGCTTCTCACTTTCCATTGCCCGCTGTTTACATCTTTGATAGGTCCAAAGATTTGTCGTAATACTCTGTTTTAAAAAACCTGTAATAAGGCTTCATCTCTTTTAGCTGTGCTCCAAGTTTCAGAGTCATATAAAACGACTGGTCTTATCAACGTTTTATATATTCTGATCTTAGTGTTGTGAGACAGACATTTTGACTTTAGCAGATGTTGAAGGGCATAGTTTACTTTATTTCCAGATTATATTCTAGATTATATTTCTTCTCTCAGCATGTTGGAGTAGTTGAAGTTTGATGCTGATAATATCTGCAATAAATTTACCTTAATCACTTATGTATTTTCTCAGTCACATGCGACTTAAAGGCTGCTGTCGCCTGTGGTTTGGATCTCAGTAACAGCTACATTCAGGATAACAGTTTTGAATGCAGGTATATATTAAAATAATGAATTATTCTTAACTGCTTAATTTAAATAATGATTTTCATTTCTATTTCAGAATAATAAAATAGTGTATTATTATTAGCTACATTATTTGATTAATTATTTTCGTTTGATGTAAAAATATTACAATGGCATATTATTCTTAGGTGCAAAAATTAAATATCAATGAAAATGTGTGTCTGTTTCTTTAAAATATACATTCTTTTATAGAGTAAAATAATTGTGTGATTATTATAGCTGTAGTATTTAGAGATTGTTCACTAACTGAACTCATAAAGAACATACAATAGGCCTGAAAATATGGAACATATTTTCAAACATTTATGACTGGAAGCAAAGGTTTGTAGCTATCGGTTTCCAACAGTTTTATTTTGTGATATTATAGTTATCATTTTCAAAAATCAGTGTCTAATATCAGTATTACAAATTTTTTTCAATAAAGAATCAAGGATTTTTTGACACTTTGAAGTACATTTAAAATATGCTGCTAGCCCCTATTTTCCATTCATTCTTCTTATAATTTTTAAGAGTTGTGTAAAAGACTTTATGAAATCATTTACAATCAGTTGCTCCTAGTCTCTTACATAGTAAAGTCACGGTAACGGGTTACTCCTGGAAGCCACAAAACCGACACTTCTAGTTTTTCTGCAGTGACATGTTTATGAGATGCATAATTAATTCTATTCACTGAGTTCATGACTGCACAAATGCTTAGGAGGTCAGGATATTAATATATTAGCTAAAATCATTTAGGGAGCTTCTCTGTGAACCAAACAGCTTTTTTGAAGCCAAGCCGCTGTCTTGTTTTCCTGTGACCCTCAGTGATATAGGTTATGGCATTAGTCTTTGAATACATATTGTGTTTTTAGACCCAGGGAGTGTATTACATTTAAAGCTACACCTGTTCCTGTTTACTGATTACTCCCTTTATATAACTTTACAGATTTTGATTACAAAACAGGTTATGTAGAGTAAATCACCCTTTAACATAAGATGATAAACTCATACTTATATAGACAAACTGACACAGTATTAATAACATCGTCAGCATCATGCTGGCTGTCTTCTCTTCAGGAAAAATTTGCTGGCACCCAGTTTATGCTGGGTTGACTAGGGTGTTAAGGTACATTTTATGGCAGGTTTGAACCCAGGACCTTCGGGCTAGCAGGCTAGCATCTAGCCACTACACTACCTCTCAACTCCCTAAGACATATTATGCAATTTATTTTCTTACTCCATGTACTGATTATGTTCTATTCAGTTGATATTCTGGCAAAATGCACAGTGAGTGTAAACAAACCAGGTCACATTCAGGGGATTCATACCAGAGACCTACAGGCTGGTAGGCAGGTGCTAGCCACAAAGTTATAATGACTCCCCAAGACTTGTTTCATCAATAACATTTCTTTCCTAATTTGTTGAATATTTTTCAGCTCTGTTGACATTTTGGCAAAATGCGTAGAAAGAGCAAACTTACGGTGTGCAATCGGAGCAACATCTGAGATAGAGGCTTTGGTAAAACTTGACCTGGAGGCTGAGATACATCAGTGCCGTCTTAAAGAGGCTGACCTCACCTGTTCAGTCGATCAAATCGCAGCAACCCAAAAATATGTCGGACAGGGTTGTCCTTGCCAGATTGGCACTGAGCGTCTTTGCTGGTATGTTTGTAGTGTGTTCTTTTTAACTGCTTTATTGCTTTTCATTTACCATATATTAATGCAATTTAGATGTATATGTTGTGGAATACGGTAAAGAAAAAAAGAAAAAAACCAGAACAAACAAAAATGATGAAAATGGTAATAAGGTACTAAATATAAACTTTTACTCTTTATGTACATTCCACCTTACAAACTGTCTCAGGATGCTACCACCAACCATTTTCCTTACACTTTATTCCCCCCTTGTCTTATTACACTTATAATAAACCAGTGTATTGCTTACATTTTCTTACCTCTGTTCGCATACAACAGTAGAAATTATGGTTGCTCCCCATCTGCAATCTTTTATGCAGCTTATGGAAGAAACTATCTAATTTTTTTTTTTTGTATGCAGCTAATGCAGAAAGATGTCTTATTTATAATTATGCAAATAATGCAAGAAGGCCTCTAGTTTGTATTTCTTATATACACCTTTTGCAAGAGGGCATCTCATTTGTAGTTCTTATATACAGCTTATGCAAGAAGGCATCTCATTTGTGTTTCTTATATACATCTTATGCTAGAGGGCATCTCATTTGTAATTCTTATATTCACCTCATGAAAGAAGGCATCTAATTTGTAATTCTTATATACAGCTTTTGCAAGAAGGCATCTCATTTGTAATTCTTATATACACCTTGTGAAAGAAGGCATCTCATTTGTAAATCTTATATACAGCTTATGCAAGAAGGCATCTCATTTGTAATTCTTATATACACCTTATGCAAGAAGACATCTAATTTGTAATTCTTATATATACCTCATGAAAGAAGGCGTCTCATTTGTAACAGCTATTAAGGTTGTCTGGGAGAGTGCAGTAGAACAGACAGAGAATCTATACATTGAAAAACGAATTGAAGAGGTAAAAAAAAAGGGGGGGGGGGAGGGTGGCTAGAACAGGTTCAATTGGATATTCAGCACTGGGAGGAGGGGGGGGGGGGGACATGTGAGGACCTTTAACCTTCAGTCAGGTCGCAGCTTGTACTATTAGCCTGTAGTGAGCTTGTGTCTCAACATTTTTCTCCTTAGTGTATTAAATATGCATATTACATTCTCTGTTCTGTCCTGTCCACAAATTCAAATTGTTTCTCACTAATTCACTTCTTTATTTTTCAATTTTATTCTTCCTATAATAATTCAGAGCAGGAGTTTCATAACATGTTGGCTCTGAGGAAGGAGATGGAACAGTGATGTCAAATCTAGATTCATTCATTCATTCCATTCATTCATTCATTGATTCATTCTTCATTCATTCATTCACCCATTCATTCATTCATACTAATGATAGCCATTGATGTTTCAGGATAGTTGCTGTCAGCAGAGATAAAGTGAAGCGAGCAGAGGCTCAATGCACAAAGGACCAGATTGCAGCAATTAAAGGAGCTCAGGCTCGCTTGGAAGCAGCCATTGGGAAGTTGAACTGTGCAGCAAACAATACAAACGATACTGTAATAATCAGTAATGAATGCAAGCCTACTGATGCCCTCCTCTGTCAGAATAAAGTACTTGGAAATGCTGACATCAAGACCAGCGTAACTTGCCAGTAAGTACATAGGTGTGGCTTGAAATTAAAAGAAAAAAAAAAGGAAGCAAATAAATGTAAAGAAGAAAACATTGTACTTAAACATAGGCATTTTAATTATTTATTTTTGAAAGAAAATGTTGTGATCATTGAAGGCATGAAGGGGTGTCCGTACATGCTGTTGTTGGAGACTGGCAGTTGTGGAGAGCCAAGATTGCCCATACCGATCGGCAGGTCACTTGACGATGATGATATCTTAGAGAAACTAAACAGCAGTTATATGAGTGCAGTGTTAGGGCGGTTATCCAAAATATGTTAATGTAGAATTCATAATGATGCAGTTAGGAAGTCACATATGAAAGTGTGTCAAGTAAAGTAAGTAAAGGCAAAATATGAGTTGTATAGGAAATATGGTCGGTGCCTGAGGCTTAGGCGTTTAGACACGCTTCGTTTGATTTTCTGTATTCAGTCATTACTGTTATTAGTGTGGTATCCAACTGATAACAGTGAAATATGATAGACAATAAATTGTGCAGTCTATCGTTCATGTCTACTTTGTCCAGATTTATTAAGGAAAACATTGCTTCAGTATGAATTATTTCTATCCTCCCCGTGTGAGTTCTGGGGTCCTGTTAAGGAAAACAAAATAAATCTACTACCAACCTAGCAAGCATGTCATAAGATTTGACTAATTATATGTTTTCTTCAAATTTTGAGTGCATCTGCCTGAGAGGAACCAACAGTCTACAAGTAAGTCGGATCTATAAGACGGATGTGTATGCAACATCAATTTCTGGATCATGACTAAAGTCCATGGTTGGACAAACAACCACAACTTTCTGCCAGAGTTTACAGCTGATGAAAGGGAAAGAAGAAGAAGAAAAAAGAGAAAATATCTTTACTTTCTCTCTTCATTATGGTTATCATTCATCCTTCATTTTTAAGTGACATCTGAGTTAAAAAAAAAAAAATTTGTTAAAGGAACAACCGTCTGGGACTAAAAGAATTAAAGATAAAATTATATATCTCCTTTCAGATCACTTGCTGACATCGCAGCCTGCATGAAACCACTGCTTCAGAATTGCTCCTCATCAACACAGCTGCTGCTTGTAAACAATCAGATTGACTCGCTGAAGTCTTTCCTACCAGCTAATACTAACTGCTTGAATGTGACACTGGTTGAAAATCTGAATCCAGCGATGAATCCAGTTACAGACTGTCTACATCTGTAAGAAAAGCTTTCACTGTTTGCATTTATGAACAGATGGTCATTATTTGAAAACCAGTGTTTATTTGCCTGTTAATGAGAAAAATAGCATTAATTGCAAAGCACGTTTTTTATTTTAATTTACATTTTTTTTATTCCCCACTTCCCACTTTTTCCTTTTTCCATTGCTCTTCTTCTCACCCTCATCTGTCTTCTTTTTCTCTGTCTCCTAATACATGACCTATTGTTTGAGCATTAACTATTGAGTACTTTCTTCTTTGTTGCTTCTGATCACTGCAACTCTAAATTTAAAATTTAAATCCAGGAAAAAGTAAAAATGTTTTTATAAGTAGCAGAAGACAAAATCAGATGAAGACTACATCAGCTATAGAAAAAGGAAAGTGAAAGTGACAAAATCAGATGAAGACTACATCAGCTATAGGAAAAGGAAAGTGAAAGTGACAAAATCAGAATCTGGGCAGACTATAGAGAACAAGTAGCAAAACTATGCACTGAGTCAGCAAGAAAGTTTTACGGAAGTGTTAAAGACATATGAAAGGAATATTTCAGTGAGCTGTTAAACTGCCAAACACCGGATGAAGTACCATACCAAAAAAAATTTACAAAAGACCATGAACCAAAGATACTGGAATCTAAAGTTGAAAACGCCCCTAAACAAAGTAAAAACAACAAGACAGTGGGAATAGATGGTATTACAAAAGAAATTCTCCTTGTGTCTAAGACAACAGCAACAGCTTGGTTGACCAGAATCTTTAACACAGAATCATTGTCTCCATTTGGAAGAATAAAGAGGACAAAAGAGACTGGGAAATATACATCCTGAGCCATACTGGAAAGATGTTTGCAAAAACACTTAAACTTAAAGCTCAGCCAGTACTAGAGACCCAGTTAAGTAAGAGACAGTTTGGATGCAGGAAGGGAAAGAGCTGTACTGATGCAACATTCTTTTTAAGGCAGATATGGGAGCAGCAGTCTATTGAAAATGATAGAAGTCAACACCTTATATTTATAGATCAAGATAAGGCATTTGATCGAGTCAACAGATGCAAACTATGGAAAATTCTAGAAAATTATGGTATTCAAGATCAACTGTTGGATAATATCATGGCTCTTTACCAAGATAGTCAGTGCACAGAAAGAACAACAGAGGAAATGACAGACTGGTTTCCCATCTCGTCAGGTGTCAGACAGGGATGTTTCCTCTCACCATCGCTATTCATTACTTACATGGATGGAAAAATACAGGAGGCAAATACAGACACTAAAGAAATCACTGAAGTTCTTTCTGAAGACGATCAATGTCTAATATCACCAAGAACATAATTTACAACACCATATTGACTCCTTACACCAAGCCAGCACAAAGTATGACATGAAAATAAACACATTAAATATATCTTAAATTGGGACAAACATGAACAATGTTAAACAGATTTATGCTAACCATGGTCTCAATTTATACATCTCTGCATGGACCACACATATTTTAATGTTACCGAGTGTTTTTATTAAGTCAGTTCATGTTAATGAGGTTTATTGAATTATCACCACCATCCAGAATTCCTGGTACATCCATTATAGATCTCAAAATATATTCACTCTATGATTATCCATAAAACAGTTTGTTTAATGGCATGATTTACTAGGATAACTATAGTGGTAGTTTCACCATCGGGTTTTTGCTCCTGATAGTAGGACAGCCTCCTAATCTAAGAATTATTGTATTCTCAAATAAAATGTTGTATTTAAATGTCAATGAGGTTACTGTTACTATGCTTCAATTTTTTTCATAATCCTCTTCTGAGTGTACAGATTAGATGATATTTACACAGCAATTCTTTTTCAAAATTCATAACAGTTTGAGGAAGTGAACAGAAGGGCTGGTTCTAGAGATCTCCTTCTTCCATGACACCATGGGGCATTCAAGGAGTAGAGAAAAGAAGAAGAAAAAGATAACATTTTGTACTGTCTTGAAAAAGTATATTAAGAAAATCTATATATATAATCTCAGCATTGTAAGCTGTCATTTAAATATTGTCAGTGTATTTGCACAGTAAAATTTCAAAATCATTTCATTTTTTGTTTAAATGTTCTCCACAGGTTTTTAGCAGCATTGCAGTCAGATTGTATCTGTACCTTTTTCAAAAAGATCAAAGAACTCAAAAGTTGTATTTCAAGCATAAAGAAAGAGGACATCTTGGCCCTGGAAGTAACAGAGAAGCTGGAGATAGGGGTTATATTAGATACCGTAAACAACATCCAGGAGATTGAATCAAAGGGTAAGTAATTAAACATGGATGAAGACGATAGTTGTAGAAATTAATAATATGTTGAGAAAGGAAGATAGCTGAAGGTATTTGGGAGGATCTGAATTGGTTTAGAGTCTGTGCTCTACCAGGAGGTAAAAGGCTAAGGAATTAGCTAATTTGTTAGCAAATCTGTTTATATAGTGGAGTACTAGCAAAATATAGAAAGGTTTGGTAAAGGGATATTCAACTAAGAGAGCTCAGAGCCAACATTTTGGAACAAGAGAATCTTTCCAGGCCATTGCGGCAGGGGAAGGGGCGGAAAAAACCCACTGGTGACCTTCTTTTTTTTTTTATCGGCTATAAGCACCAGCGTAAGTTTCTAGTTGTTCGTAAATTTTGACTTTGGTTTTTGTACTAGGACCTGAGTTTTGCATGTACATCCGTTTTACTGACTTATTTCTGTGCAGTTGGTTGTTCCTTGCCGCTCTAGCAAATGTGCTCCAACTTCAAAGTTAGTCAACACCTAAAATATTCTTGTTGGGGAGGCGGTAGGTCTATTCTTGTTTCCCCCCTCAATGGAGTCCCATCATAATAGGTGACAAAGTAGAAGTGTTTCCCCCCTTCAATGGAGTCCCATCATAATAGGTGACAAAGTAGAAGTGTTTCCCCCCTCAATGGAGTCCCATCATAATAGGTGACAAAGTAGAAGTGTTTTCCCCCTCAATGGAGTCCCATCATAATAGGTGACAAAGTAGAAGTGTTTCCCCCCTCAATGGAGTCCCATCATAATAGGTGACAAAGTAGAAGTTTTTCCTCCGAAGTTCCCTTCTATTTGCTTGAGAGGTGAGGAACCAACAGTCAGATAAATAGCCAGAATTTTCTTCCAGAGTTTACAGCCAGTGAATGTTAAGAAGAAGAAGAGAAAAAAAACAGGAGGAGAAGAAGGGGATGACAGTTGTTATATTAACTGTATGCCCGGCTCTCTAGTGCAGTTGGCTAAACCAGATTGCGTGGAGACCGGGTGACGAACTCCTTGTGGTCCGGGTTCAGTCCTGGAGGTAGGCAGGAAAGCCACATTTTCTCCCAGATTTACGGTATTTACAATGGAATCAAGGCCGAAAGGTTGCGATATCCATAATACAGAGCCTAAGGGTTAACAACTCACGGCTTCTGGATACTAAAACAAACATATAAACTGTATTTACCCTACATTTGTGTTGAATCCTAAAATATCATAAAAAAGTTAAAAGTGGAGATTTTATGCTTACCCCTCATGTTATTTCAACTCCTTATTATCTGCTATGAATTTTTAATCTTTTGGGCTTGAAATAATAATCCTACCCTTTATATTAGTGACAGCCAATGGTCAACTATCTTATATTCATCAACATTTAAGCCTTTCCTGGCAAAACTGGTAATGATATAAATGTCTTGATAAGTATTGTCTAAGAGATTTAGTATAAAATGTTTTCGTAAAACATGTCGTAGATTCCAAAGGATTGTATCTACCTACCTTCCCGACAGCCTGAGGCCTTAAGTTTAAATCTGCATCGAGTTGGATTTTTGTCAAAACTAACCATGGCTCCTAGCTCAACCAATTCTCAAATGTAAAAGTAAAAGGTCCCTTTTCCACACCTTTAGGCATAAATGGCATATAGGGCTAGACTTTATTTTTTTATAGACCAATCAGAACAGGATGAGTGATGTGGTCAGCATCACGCCCACCATCTTTACTTCCCAGCCGCTCAAGGCTAGGTCAACCTGGGAGTCGAACCTACTAACTTCTGATCCACACCCGAGCGTCTAATCACTACACCAGGGCAACTCCCCATCCTCAAATGGGTACCAGAGGATATCCTGGGAAGTAAAGCTAGCCACTGTGATGTTGACCACATTGGTCTAAAAAAATATGATTCCAGCATTAATTGCCTGACGTGTCACTAGCATAAATAGAATCCTGTAATTTTTTTTTTTTTAAACTAACTGACTGCCTGTCTGTCTATCTCTCTATCTCTCTGTTTATCTCTCTATACTCACACATATTATATACACACACATATATGTATATTTACACACAAATATACTGATATTTAAATATGCTTATTGAATTTGTTATCTCTTTAGGTGACATCAACCTGACTCTGACAGGTAAGTTAAGTACTGGTAATTTAAACAACATTTATTATAAATAAGTTTGGAATAAAATAATGATTGGCTACAAAAGAATATAGTACACAAGTTTGTTTCTAAATCAAAATTATAATTATTATTATGAAGTACCCTGCTTCTTCTTGTGAGTTCTGAAGACAATTGGGGTGGGTAGGGGGGGGGGGGGGGGGGGGGGGAGAAGATCTCTACTCCCTAACAGGCACAATGCAAAAGATGCCTAATTAGGAATATGCTGAAATTGGATGTGTTGAGGTGAGAGGTGTAGACATCACAACCTAGCTGTAAACTAGAACAGGCAGCTTGCCAACTACCTTTTTTAAAGGTGAACATAGTAAAATAACCCTACTGAACTATGTGGATGATCATGCTTCTCTACCTTTCCCTGTCTCCAGCAGTTTATCGTGAGCTGCATCTATTCATGCTATGATGAAAGGTTGGCAAAGATACTTTTCTTACTTTCAGTTAATCGTACCAGTTATTACATTGTCATTCAGCATGTCCTTTACAGAAGATCATCTCTTTCTCTAGCCAAATCTCCAGCCCTGTGTGCTTTCCTGGCCACTGCATTTTCAGTGTCCTGTATCCACGTTCTCGGAGGTTGGCCTCTGCCTGGTTTTCTAGAAACTGCACCCCCAATCACCACTTGCTCCAGACCACCATGACACTTGACATTTCCAAAATATTTCAGCATTTGGGAGAGGATGCTGTTTATGAGCCAGTTGTCCTTGATGTCAGGTCATGCTGGATGTTGATGTTTTTTGTTTCCTTGGTCCATTTTATTCTAAGAACCTTTCTGTAGCATTTCAGTTCAGAAGCTCTGATTTTCCAGTTATTACAGTTTGTTGTAATTTCCATTTTCTCATAATGGGCCAGAAGAATGTTGACTGCTTCCTTAGTATTTTTGTGAACTTTTGTTTTGTTTCGCAGCCTGTTTTGTAATATACACATTTTACTGAAACACTTCACTCATTTTGTTTGGCTTTCTGAACTAAAACAAACACACAGTATTAGATGGTACTGGCCAGTATCAACACAAATAACCAAATGACACTTTGTGGATGATACTGTTTTGAAAATAATGTTTTAAAAAAATAACATAATTTTTTTTCCCCAACGTCTAGTATCATTGCAATGCATTCAACCTCTAAATGCGGTATTCTACAAACACGCTGCAGCTCTGTTTGGGCTATATTCCCTGCCTTTGGATCAGCGAGATGGTGTTTGCAAGTATGATTTTATATTAATACTTTTAGTGAAAATGAATCATAACCAAATTATTTCTTTTGAATTCGAGGTATTTTTTTTATTAACTATCTAAATTCATGTGTACCCGGAATAATTTAGCAATAAACATAGTTTTTCATTTGATTTAAGTACTTTTTTGTGTGCACATTTTGGTACAGTTTGGGAAAAACATTTACATTGAATTAGGTAAAGGTATATCAAACATTTGAATAAAAATAAACACACTGACACAAACATGTATGTGCCATCCATCTGGCCTGCTCAGTAGATGACTGGGGCCTAGGAATTTTAACATTTTTCCTGTCACAGTGTGCAAAAGTGGAACATATTCAGAATAAAAACATGCAAATCATCTTGGATTGTGCACATGATAGCCTCATCAGAAAGACAGCATAAATGCTTCCTCCAGTATTGCTGAAGTAGAGAATCATATTGCAATAAACATAGACATACATGTAGGTCACGCCTGATGACAAAACACTGTTGTGTGAATGAACTCCCTTTCCTCAAAGCTGTTGAAAGAGGGTGGCCATGGTTATCACAAGCAAAAGTTCAAATGTATCATTTAACTGTAACCAAGCAGGTGCAAAAAGTATGGCGTAATTGTCTGGTAGAATTGTAAATACAAATAAAATCCAATGAAAATGCCATCTGAGATGATACAGTAGTGTACACTTATGGTTCTGTTCATTATGGTGAGAAATATGGCTGGGATTTCACAGCAGGAGTATAAGAAAAGGCTGAGACTGTTGGACAAATATGTCAGTTTTAAAGAGACTTCCAGACTTTTTTTTTTGGAAGGGCTAGATCTTTTTTTGGGGGGCAGTAAGTTCCATTTCAAAGACACCTATTCTCAATCTGTATAACAAAAAGTTCAGTAGGGACAGTTGTGGCATGACTGGAAACCATGCATTAATACTTTTATGCTGTAGGGACCTACATTGTCCAGATCATGAGAAACAGTGAAAGAATTATTTTAATGCCTGCAAAAATGCCAATTAAAGAAAAGAAACATGATAGATTCAGCAAGCGTACAAAGTCCACATTTGAATCAATGATATATATTGTTGGATGAAACAACATATTTAAAAACATGTGAATGTGGAATGATGTATAGATGCTGCAAGAAGAGACCTATAACAAGAACAGTTTTGACACGTTTACAGCTTGTGTACTACTGGGATTAAGAAGAAGCGCATGGGCATTTACAGCACGCTCAGCGGGCAGAACAGTCAAAGAAGCCAACGGCGCCTTCTCCATGACAACCAGCAGCATGACGATGGAGGTGATGGCAGTGACGCAAGCGCTTGCCTGGCTTGAAACACAAAAATACACCCGCGTGTGTATACTCAGTGATTCAATGAGTATGATCCGGAGGGTTCAGGCAGGTTCAGTGCGAAGACAATGGCTTGAATCATTACAGAAGTCCACTGTGCGTGGAGTCACCTTTATTTTTGTTCTGGGACACACAGGCGTCGATGGAAATGAAAGAGCTGACAGGTTGGCTGGATCCGCTATCACTACCGACGGTCAGCCTATGGATCATGCTGATATTATCAATGCCCTCAGAGAAATGGGAAGGATAGAGGACTTTGATGGCAGTGAATCAACATCACTCGCCAGAATGGCAGACTTGAGAATTAAGATCGGTACAGCAAAAAACAAGATGCACACCAGACACACCAGAAGACTTGTTAATCAACGTAGAACTGGTACTATTAGCCATCGGACGTTGGAGTTCATACTGAGGGGAGGATCTGAGCACCTATGGACATGTCCGAAGTGCAATGAGGATAACCCAACTAACTAACTAACTAACTAACTAACTAACTAACTAACTACTGGGATGTTTCATATAAACAACTTACAACATTTGCTGCAGGAGACAGTACATACATGGGTATTCCACTGTGCTGTGAAATTGGTTTTTAAAAATTATGTATGTATATGTGTATATTTTACATATGAATATACATACACAATTAGATATTATATACATTTGTATTTATACATTCAAAAATACATGAAGTATTTTTTTCTTTAATATAATTTATAGGGCAATGAATGACAATCTGGCTCCCATGACATCTGCCTGTGGCATAAATGAAACTGCAGATGTTTATAAACTCATAGACAAATTACGTGAACAGTTAACTGGCTACTGTCCTGAGCTCAAGCCTATTCCAAGATGCCTTCCCCATTTTGCAGAAAGTTGCTTTGGCAGATTTGAAACATCCATTGGTTTGTTTTCTGAAGCCAATCTATGTTTGTAAGTAGTAACAAACACATACTGTAGACAGAGTTACCACTATAAGAAAATTTAAATTGTGTTGAAAATTTAGACTTTAGTTTCTGAGAATGAAAAAGGATGTTTTCAGTATATTAAAAAAATATTATATATAACCAAGAAGTGACAACTTCTTTAGCGATGAATGTTTGTTATGTATCTATTCCAATGTGGCTCAGTAATAGCACACTGTAACAAGTCATCATCAGTATTTGTCTTGAATGCTCACATTTCCTGTTTATGGTTAAAAAAAATCTCTGCAGGTTTGAGTCCCGCACTGGTAACCCATAGTTTGTGTTGAAGGATCCCTCCTGTAGGCCAGATTTCCTCTCTTTAACTGGCTAAACCTGGGCAGCAATGTCAGACGTGTTTAGAAGTTACTTGGTGTTAAACATTGCCTGTGAGACCCATTTAGTAAATGTGTTCTCTGAAAGTTCAGTATCCTTTACTAAATACACAGTTATGGTCTCAGAACTTCTGCCAAGTTTATGCTTTCATGATCTAGACTGTAGTTTTAATTTCCCCCCCCCCCCCCCATCTATTTCATCTTTATCAGTTGTTTTATAAAGTGTCTTTGAAATTTTAAAGCTCTAAGACAATTAGAACAATTCAAGATTTGATGCAGTATTTGCAAAATTGTCTTCCTTTTCATGTTCATGTATACCACAATGGACTAGTATCCACTTCAGTACTAGTTCTGTTCTTATGAGTAGCATTCTAATATTGTCTTTTATTTCATATATGATTCTGCTGTGTTTGAAGCATAAATTGGCCTTGGGACCAACTTTTAGTCTTTAAAAAAAAAAACATTGTTTGGAGGCTAGCAACACTCAACTATTGATAATCTGCACAGCTGTAAAAGAGTTGTTGCCCCTACTCTGAAATGGGTGTAGATTTCTTCATCGGCTTTGATGTGTACCTTTGTATCAAAAGGCTAAATTTGGTTAGAAAAAAAAACAAACTTTAAAAAAAAAAATCTTTGTTTTAAATATCACTGTAAAAAGTTTTAAAAAATTATGATCCTGTGATGGATCTAGAGAATATGCATTTTTAATAACAGAGCTAGAGTAATCCAAGTTTTACCATAATGACAGATATTTCAGGGCTTAGAAAGGCATAGCCCAGGAAAGAGAATCACAAGATAATCCTGATTTTTGTGAGACATGAGAAAAAGAGATTTATGTTAGATTTTTGCGTGTTAATTGAACGTAAAAGTGAAAGAACCAAAGATCATTCTGTATTTTGTGCTTGAACTGTTAGCAAGTGTATGATGTGAGTGTACCAGAAAGTAAAATCTACTCCAGTAGCCTGCAGCAAAGTGTACATGGCTATCTGATGTACAAGAGAATGACTTTGGAGCTGGCAAGACAACGATGAATGTGATTAACGAATTAGTGCTGATGCTGACAGTTTGTATGTGAAATAGAGAACACATGTTATCAGACGAATATCTGCAGTACGTAGTCATACTGGTGGTGATGTTTGATGATGAGCTGACAGCCTAATTCTTAGATACAGAGTGACAGCAGACAGTGGACAATATACATCTTGGAATTGTAAACAAATAATTTCATGTTTTGAAGTTTGTTCTAACAGTCTACTGTGGACTCCAGTATTTTGTCACAGCTGTTGTCATTGACTTAGACATCTAAGATTTCAGACACTTTGTGATGCAGCTAAAACAACCTAAGAAAGCACATTGCAAAAACTAATTAATATCTGAAGATAAATAAATTTGAGTATAATTGCAAACCATTTTATTTTATTTGTTCCCAGAGAGGCCAACATATACGTTCAGTGTGCACTGCCCTACACACAGTCATGTGCCAGACAGGATCTGGCTGAGGTCTACAAACAAGCTGCTATTGTTGCAGACATTGTTTTACAAATCTGTGCTGGCCAACCTGAACTAATTGATGCTCTGAGGTGTAAACTTCTAGGTCATGTGGATGTAACGCCTGGATGTGATTCTAATGCAGCTTCTGGATGTACTGCCATGCCATCAGACACCTGCAGGTAATCTTACTTGAAGTTTCTTTTTCTTTTTTGCTTTCACCAGCTGTAAACTCCAGCAGAAAGTTTTGGGTGTTCATTCCTCTGCAGCCTTGAGTCTTGTTCCAGAACCTGGGTGCTTGTTCACAGATCTGGCTTATTTCTATGCAGACTCTTGGCTCTTGCCTCTCAGGATTTACTCTGACTTTGAAGGAAGCCCCCAGCTAGGCAACTCCTATGATATGCTTGCTAGAGAGGCAGTAAATCTATGCTTATTTTGCTCACAATGGGGTCCCACAAACCATACAGGGAACTTGAAATTATAAACTCTGCCAGTTTATTGATATAATTGAATCAATGACTGAATTAATCAGGAAATTACATCACTGGAATTTTGGCATTCCCACATGCTCTGTCTAATGAAGAGTTCCCAAACTGATGGTGACAGTTGCAGCCTGATTAAAAATCTACCCATCTCCTACCCTGTGCTTTGAAAAAAATGTCCATTGATATGATTAAGAAATAAAAGGCTTCATTTTCATATCAACATCGAGTATTAGTAATATAATATTAAGCTTATTCTTTTTTTTTTATTGTGTGAGTTCAGGGGCACAACTGGGGTGAGGGGCAGGGCAGGGGTCAAACTAACAGTCTGAATATAATGAACTGATGTGCCAACTGTGTGTGATAGAAGAGAGTCCAAAAGGTGTAATGTCTTGGATTGCCTAATGAGCATTTGATAAGTTGCAGGACACATAAGGAGTTCACTGGCATTCGACCAGAATAGAGGGATTGTATTATATGATGGAATCACTAATGTGAAGCTTATGTAAAGAATTAAACAATTTCCTGTGAATCAGGAGCTGATGAAATATACAGGTACTGGATAGGATACAAACTGAGAAAACTTGATAACATAAATAGAAATTCATTACGCTGAAATCTTCAAGGCAAAAGAGGCAACGGGAGAGCTAAAAAGACAGAGAGAAGAGAATAAGATTCCAAAAATGAGAAATATATGGAGGACATGAAGTGAGCTGCAGGAGACACACCCACACACACACACACACACACACACACACACACACACACACACACACACACACACACACAAACATTGACTTGGCATGAGCTAAGGACCTGTGCATCAGCCAAAGACAAAGAAGATATGATGAAGGGTAAGAGGGTCTCACTGTTGAGTAGTCACGCCTTTTGCTTTGCTCTCTGAAAGTCTTTAGTTCATTTCACATATTGCTTTGTTTTTAGTTCACAAGTGTAGCTACTATGGAGATCCCTGGGAATTGTTGCTGGTGCTATGGAGTTTGTACATTATGCAAAACTCTTGGCAAATGGCTAGTTATTCTGCAAATAGAGGCCATGTGGGATCAAACCTGGTGTAGTGAATTTGACCACCTCGCCCTTAACTTTAACTTTTTAAAGAGAAATAAGTTTATCCCGACCAGTGACACTCTAGCCACAGCAATAACAACAGAGGTATTTAACTGCCAAAGAGAGCTATGCTAAATAAATAAAATAAAAGCAGAGCAAGGTATGACCACACAAAATATGGAATGACAGCATCCAGAACAGTCTTAAAGAGAGGAAAAAAATCAATGCATTTGAAAGAAAACAATGAGGATCCTTTCATCTCCAACCCCCTCCCCCCCTCCTTCCCGCTCCCCAACACTTTGATGAATTAACTGGGGGAAGAAGAAGAAGAGGTATTTAAACTGGGCACCACTGGACTGATAGATGAGCAAATTTGATTCATGTCACCCTATTTGTGTCAGTAAGGTGGTGAATTATACTACAATATAAACATGTTTGAAGGGTGATGCTCAGATTTGTAACCAAGTATGATTATAATTATGTAGACCTTTGCAAATCTGTGGGATCTCCTTGGCGAAGTGGTTAAACCAGTTGCGTTGCTTTCTGAAGGTATTATTCAGTTCAAGCATGTACTTTTTATTAAATTCTCTGCTGGTGATAACTGGAGCTGTGAAGTTTATTCTTTGTGCCATGCCTTTGGCAGGCTGCTAGCCATTCGATGGAGAGAGGCTGACCCCAAAGGGATCGAACCCAGTGCAATAAAGTTTTTTGACTTTAAACTTGACTTAAAAAAAAAAATTTTTTTAAATCTAACATTTCAGTTTCCTTTTGACTGATTTTTTACAGTGCTATTGAGGCTAAAGCTTCCTGCCTTACAAAAAATTCTGGATTATGTCTGGAAAAACTTGTGCCAACTGTCTTGACTGATTCTCTGAGTCAGATTTCTGATTGCTGGTATGGAGATAACAGTCACAGCACTGATAAAACCATCTTGTCAGAGTCATGCAGCTCCAGAATATATCCCTGTAATATTACCAAGTCCAAAGGATGTCTTACGAGTATAATTGGCAAGACTGATGCCAGCAGCTAGTAAGTAACGTAGATGATGAAAAACTGATTTACTGATTGATTTAGAGAGCTCAGATGCTAGCAATTTTCTTCTGCATAAGCCCCCCACCAGTTCACATTAGCTTTAACTCTTTGAGTCCCAGGGGGTTCAGCATCACAGGCCCAGGGGGTAGTAAATAGAGTCATAAAATCGGCGCATCATGCGTTCATTGGGCTTCTAGGTAGGAACCTATGAACGTGTGATGCATTCCTTGGGACTCAAAGAGATAAGCCACAACACAATGTGAGACTACAATTTTAAGGGCAAAGGAAGCAGAAGCATCTGTCATCCTGAGGCAGTGATCCATGACCTTTCAAGCGCTGGTTACATATATCCTTTTATCTCCTATTTAAATCCCATATTTCATCCTCACTACTTTTAAAGCATGGTCAGTGAATTTAGCATGCTAGGAATACCTGTTATTCTCTTTTTTTTCTTTGTCCTTTTACTTATGCCATGAAGATTTCCAACAATTTGATTGGTTTAGTATCTTGCTATTGCAAACAAAAAATGTGATCATATCTGATCTGATCTTTAAATGTCCTTATACCACTTATGTATGTAGTTCATTATTCCTATATACATACTAGAATGTCTATAGAAATTTATTCAGACCACATCTGCCTTCCTCAACCCCTTTTTTTCTACCGCTATCTTAGTCTTGAATTCCAGACTTTGAAATTCATAATCTCCCATGTGCATCATTTCAAAATAATTATGTTGTAAATTATAATTGTTATAATAATTATTATTATTATCTTTTTTTACAGTCTCTGGCCTTGTAGTGTCATAGCAAAAAGTGTGTAGCTTGTCCATTGGCTTTCCTGAACTTGTCAAACATAGAGAAGACAAATGGTTGTAGAGGAACATATCAGTTTTGTGATGACTGCCAAAAGAACATCAGTCTTGACAGAGCTCTTCAACGAACATTATATCTCCCCCGACACTGACTGACTGACGTTCCACCCCACCAGGACATCACACAAGCGATAAACACCCGATGACACAAAGTGCCACCATGTGGATGAGGATCGCCGTGGAGAGGTCACAGAAACCGCGTTCAGTCAGTTGGCCATATTTATGGCCTGCCTATATTGCGACCCCTGGCAAAAGCCAGGGTGGGGCTTCAAAAAACAAAAAATTGTATCCTAAACAGGACGAAAATGGATTGATACATTTTCTCACCCCCCTTAGTCACAGCAGATGCTGTTCCCAAAACCAGTGGCTCAACGTCTTGGTGCCTAGGGACTTACGGTTGCCTGCTAGATAAAACCTGAATAAAGAAAAAAACACAAGTTGTTTTCTTGGAACTGTGACTGTCCATGTAAGAATAATAATCCAGTTTATTTGTCTCAAACAGTTCACAAGCCAAGCAGTGCCTTGACGGCTCCTACTATTGCTTCATGTCCCTGTCTGCACTGATTGATACAAACAGTACACATTTGGCTTCATTTGAAGCAGACTTGCAGGCTTTCAGTCCAGACTTTGCAAGCTTGGAGAGTGGATTCATCAGGACATGGCTGACATTGTCTAGCAACTTGGGAAGCCTTCTGAATAATGTAAGCGTCACGTGATGAACCAGTGTTAAAGGTCTTTTCCTTCCTTCCTTCCTTCCTTCCTTCCTTCCTTCCTTCCTTCCTTCCTTCCTTCCTTCCTTCCTTCCTTCCTTCCTTCCTTCCTTCCTTCCTTCCTTCCTTCCTTCCTTCCTTCCTTCCTTCCTTCCTTCCTTCCTTCCTTCCTTCCTTCCTTCCTTCCTTCCTTCCTTTCCTTCCTTCCTTCCTTCCTTCCTTCCTTCCTTCCTTCCTTCCTTCCTTCCTTCCTTCCTTCCTTCCTTCCTTCCTTCCTTCCTTCCTTCCTTCCTTCCTTCCTTCCTTCCTTCCTTCCTTCCTTCCTTCCTTCCTTCCTTCCTTCCTTCCTTCCTTCCTTCCTTCCTTCCTTCCTTCCTTCCTTCCTTCCTTCCTTCCTTCCTTCCTTCCTTCCTTCCTTCCTTCCTTCCTTCCTTCCTTCCTTCCTTCCTTCCTTCCTTCCTTCCTTCCTTCCTTCCTTCCTTCCTTCCTTCCTTCCTTCCTTCCTTCCTTCCTTCCTTCCTTCCTTCCTTCCTTCCTTTCCTTCCTTCCTTTCCTTCCTTCCTTCCTTCCTTCCTTCCTTCCTTCCTTCCTTCCTTCTTCCTTCCTTCCTTCCCTTCTCCCTTCCCTAGCCTTCTCTAACTCCTTTCTTTCTTTCTTTCTTTCTTTTCTTTTCTTTCTTTCTTTCTTTCTTTCTCTTTCTTTCTTTCTTTCTTTCTTCTTTCTTTCTTTCTTTCTTTCTTCTTCTTTCTTTCTCTTTCTTTCTTTCTTTCTTTCTTTCTTTCTTTCTTTCTTTCTTTCTTTCTTTCTTTCTTTCTTTCTTTCTTTCTTTCTTTCTTTCTTTTCTTTCTTTTCTTTCTTTCTTTCTTTCTTTCTCTTTCTTTCTTTCTTTCTTTCTTTCTTTCTTTCTTTCTTTCTTTTTTCTTTCTTTCTTTCTTTCTTTCTCAGTTCTTTCTTTCTTCTTTCTTTCTTTCTTTCTTTCTCTTTTCTTTCTTTCTTTCTTTTCTTCTTCTTCTTCTTCTTCTTCTTCTTCTTCTTCTTCTTCTTCTTCTTCTTCTTCTTGCTCTTCAACATTGTGAGCCCTAGATGTTCATTGTTGCAGATATCACCTACCTCTATTTATCAAATGTTTAGTATATTTGGGATACGTAGTGCACATTGTTGAAACATTAAATGTTCTGTTAACTACCAGTGAATAACTTCAAATGGCCATTTAAGTATTTAAATAAAGCAGACACAAACAAAACATGTCGCAATAAATTACCTTGCATATTTTGGTGTATTTCATCTGATGCACTACTGCAGTGTAATTGTGCAGTGTTTTCTTAGTCTCTGTATTCTGTAAATTCATTATGGGAAGACAATGTTTTGGATTTAGAATTGATAAAGTTGCACAGAAAAAAAATTGTTTTGGTTTAGTAATGGTATACAATTGCACAGCAAAATGCAATATAACAATTGTTTTGGTTTAGCTTATTGATATAGAGTTGCACAGCAAAATGCAGTATAACAATTGTTTTGGTTTAGCTTATTGATATAGAGTTGCACAGCAAAATGCAATATAACAATTGTTTTGGTTTAGCTTATTGATATAGAGTTGCACAGCAAAATTCAATGTAAACATGGTTTTGGTTTAACTTAGTATGGATATACAGTTGCACAGCAAAATTTAATATAAACATTATTTTGTTTTTTTATTCATTTACAGTTGCACAGCATAATACAAAAAAAATATTGTTTCGTTTTAGTATTGATATTGATATCAAATTCTTGATAGCAGAAAGTCTGAAAGAACTACAGGAAATGATAGACATTGTGGTGGTAGAAAGTGGAAGAATGGATTTCAGTTTGAATAATGGAAAGACAGAAGTAATAGTGGTATCAAAGAAAATAATTATTCTTAAATGTGCAATAAAAGTCAATAGTATAATTTTGGGACAAGTACAGAAATGTTATTATCTAGACACATGGTTAATATCAGATCGAAGATGCATTACTGAGATAAAAAAAAAACAGAATAGGAGAGGCAAAACTCGCATTTTTAAAAAAATGAAGAGCATCTTTTGCAAAATATCTCTGTTGGAAAGAATTCTTGCTTGCTACGAGTCCTGGACAATCGGTAGGCAGGCCAAACAATTTTTGGAAGCCTTAGAGATGTGGTTTAACAGAAGAATGCTTACAATACCTTAGATGGCCAAAAAAAGCAACCAAGAATTTTTTTAAAAAGGTGGAAGCCTGAAGACAGCAATCATTTTTCGGCCATGTTATGAGAAAAGGGAAAATGGGACATGTTGTGACCACTGGAAAGATCTGTGAAAGGAGGGATAGAGGAAGACAACGAGAGAAGATTCTTGACAGTCTTGTTGCATGGCATGGAGGTGTGTCAGCACATAAACTGATACATGCTGCAGGAGATCATAGATTGTGGAGAGGCATGATCACCCACACTAGTCAGCAAGCCACCTGATGATGATGATGATAATACAGTTGCACTGCAAAATGCAGTATAAACATTGTTTTGGTTTGGTATTGATATACAATTGTACAGCAAAACACAATATAAACATTGGTTTGGATTTAGTACAGACAAAGTTGCATGCATATCATTTATCGCCTCTAGGATGATACTTAAAAATTCTGACACCCTGAGATCAGAAAATCTCAAACTTGATGACAAGCTAACAGGACCTGAAGACCCAAAAAATGTCTCATTCCTGGTGGCAGACTAACATGGCAAGCCCAGATACCCTGTTCAAACTCAGCGGTAGTTAAAAATTAGAGCCTCCGTAAAACACAACTCACACCAGCTCAGAATAACCTGCAGTCCTCTGTTGGTAAGGCGGCAGTAAAGGTTGTGCAGCACAATACAGTATAAGTCGGTCCTAAGCAAGCATTTCTCTAACTCTTTTTATTCCAAGCATTTTGTTGTTTAAAGAAATAACTATCCGAATAAAGTGCATTAAATAATACCATTTTTGGACACACACAAAACTGAAGTGACAACTGGGATAGAATGGGATAATATACAGTTGAAAAAGGGTACATAGTAATAATAATGATAATCATCATCATTTAGTATGCGGAGGCGCAGATAGATCATTATGGTCTGAGGACAATGACGCTGCAAAAAGGGGTGGGGAGGGGGGCACAAGGAGGACATGGTAGCAAGTAACAACCTGTTTTTTCTTTAAACAAATAATAACAGGTAATAGCAGAAGTGTCGCCATCTGTGGTTTTGGCATTGCAAACCCGCTTCATAATGCCAAGGTGCCTGGGTCAATCTCAACAGTGGTGGATTTGTCTTGCGTTGGTTTCAACAGTGGTACCAAGAGCTGACTGTTCAGGAATGGCAAACTAGTGAATGTAAAATTTGCCTAGAAAAACCACAACATCAAAACCAAAAAAAAAAAATGCTGGGGTTGGTTCTGCACCGCTCTGTAAAGGATAAGCAATCACCTTTTTTTTTTAAAAAGACAGAAGTAGACAAAGGGCAAACAAGATTTCTGCTATATAAGAAATATATAAACAGACATGTTTCCTAATCTGGATGTATCTGGATTCTGGTAGTCTGGTAGTCTTAGTTTCAGCTTCATAGCAAACGGGTCGCCCCATCTTTGCTCTGCTCCTGTGCCAGCGAAAAACACTCAGAATGTCTATCACAGTCCCTTGTGGAAAGATTGACAGACTGCTGTCTCAGCATATCTAGCATACACTCGCATTAACGCATATGGTAGCCATCCGAAATGCTAACACAAACAGTCCAACATTAGAAATGTAGTTCATCATTGATGATAGCAGAACTTGTCGCCAACAGATCAGCAGTTGCCCGCGCGATCAATTTTAATACGGGTCCCGCCAGCATTGCACGACCGGCATCGCGCCATTTTCTGAATCTACAATTCACACCACGTTGGTCACAGTCGAAAAAACATTCCAAATGCAATCTGCAGCTCACAGGGTCACGCCATGCATTCAACTCAGAAGCTGGGCGACGAAACTATATCCAGTCTACAAATGGAGCAAAACTACTTCGGCCACCGTCCGGCAGAAGCAAAAAATTTGCCTCCGCTCCGAACAGCGCCGTTGTCTAGCGTCCATTTTAACCGGAAGTCGTATCTGGATTCATTTTTTGTAGGAGTGTTTAAATTTCTTGGGTATTTGGACTGTGGTATGAGAGCTGTACTGTGGTAGTGATTCACTATATAATACTCCTGAAAACAGCAGCAGGTGCACAAATCCACACCTCTGACTCCCATTAAGGAGATACTGATTTAACAAATGCATACAATCTTTTAACATTTAGAAGTAAAGTTTAAACCAAAAAAAAATTATTCATTGTTGTGTGATAAGATATTTCTAATATATTTTGAGGCCTTTTTAATTTCAGCTTAAATATTTTGTGAAAACAAAAAATGTTACATACAATATTTCAGTGTTTTCATAATCTACAGCAATAAATTACTGCACCACATATTAAATGAACTCATTGTTTACACAATAAACTTTTTAAAAATTCCACAGAATCTTGTTGTAAATCTGAACGCTTGGAACATATGTTCAGGGCTGACAAAATATCTAAATGGCATAAATGATACCTGCAACCGTTACCCAATTGCACAGTTTTCAGCAATTATACAATCACAAGAAAATGTCAGAAGAGCAATAAGAAAACACTGTAGTGATGTGGGTAAGTGTGTGATCTCAACTGTTATCGTTATGTCCATGCATGTTTCCTGTAGCAACATATCACAATCACTGCAGAAGAAAATTAACACTTTTGAGTTGAAATGCTACAGAATGATTATTAGAATAACTTGACACACCAAAAAAAATTAAAACTAAAATCGACATTCTAAAAGATGTTAACTTTGAAAAAGGGGAGATGGGGGGGGGGGGGGGGGGGGGGGGGGGGGGGGGGGGGGGGGGGGGGGGGGGGAGGGGGTGGGGGGGGAGGAGGGGGGGGGGGGGGGGGGGGGGGGGGGGGGGGGGGGGGGGGGGGGGGGGGGGAGGAACTGGCATCTAAACAGTAAGTCAAAAGGGTGGAAAGGGGGGGGGGGGAGGAACTGGCTTCTAAACAGTAGGTTGTCTTGGAAACTGGAGTACTTTAACTATCTCAAGCATTCAATGGCTTGAAAAGAACAGTATTGGGATTCTTCTTCTTCTTCTGCACTCGGCATCAGTCATGCTAAACATTGAGTCCCGTCTGGGTCACAAATAGGATTGTGAGTTTAAGGTCGCCACTGGTTCCCCCATAGCTTCTCTTGCAATGTGGCTACCTTGGGCCAGATCCACAGTCTCTGCTGGGAGAGGTAAGTGCAGTACTTAAGTATGTGCCCAGGGGTCTGTCTTTCTGCTCCACAATCACAGACAGCAGATTCTTGTATGCCTATCCTGTACAGGTGTGCTCGAAGTCTGAAGTCTAAAAATTGATGTTTGTTCTTTCCTGTATTGGGATTTGGCGGGGGATGGGGGGTGGAGGGCTGTCAAGCACACACAAAGTTGGCACAGGTGAATAGGCAAGTGCATGAGGCATAAGAGTTTGCAAGGTGTACAGTTTTTTTCAGGCTTGAAGTGATGGGAGTGATATTCTGTAAAAGACCTTTGATGGGAGTGATATTCTGTAAAAGACCTTTGATGGGAGTGACATTCTGTAAAAGACCTGTAAAGACCTGTGATGTGAGCGACATTCTGTAAATGACCTGTGATTGGAGTGACATTCTGTTAAAGACCTGTGATGTGAGCGACATTCTGTAAATGACCTTTGATGGGAGTGACATTCTGTAAAAGACCTGTAAAGACCTGTGATGTGAGCGACATTCTGTAAATCACCTGTGATGGGAGTGACATTCTGTAAAAGACCTGTAAAGATCTGTGATGTGAGCGACATTCTGTAAATGACCTGTGATTGGAGTGACATTCTGTTAAAGACCTGTGATGTGAGCGACATTCTGTAAATGACCTGTGATGGGAGTGACATTCTGTAAAAGACCTGTAAAGACCTGTGATGTGAGCGACATTCTGTAAATGACCTGTGATTGGAGTGACATTCTGTTAAAGACCTGTGATGTGAGCGACATTCTGTAAATGACCTGTGATGGGAGTGACATTCTGTAAAAGACCTGTAAAGACCTGTGATGTGAGCGAAATTCTGTAAAAGACCTGTAAAGACCTGTGATGGGAGTGACATTCTGTAAATGACCTGTGATGGGAGTGACATTCTGTAAAAGACCTATGATGGGAGTGACATTCTGTAAAAGACCTGTAAAGACCTGTGATATGAGCGACATTCTGTAAATGACCTGTGATGGAAGTGACATTCTGTAAAAAACCTGTGTTGGGAGTGACATTCTGTAAAAGACCTGTAAAGACCTGTGATGGGAGTGACATTCTGTAAAAGACCTGTAAAGACCTGTGATGGGAGTGACATTCTGTAAAAGACCTTTAAAGACCTGTGATGGGATGACATTCTGTAAAAGACCTGTGATGGGAGTGACATTCTGTAAATGACCTTTGATGAGAGTGACATTCTGTAAAATACCTGTAAAGACCTGTGATGTGAGCGACATATTGTAAAAGACCTGTGATGTGAGTGACATTCTGTAAAAGACCTGTGATGGGAGTGACATTCTGTAAAAGACCTGTGATGGGAGTGACATTCTGTAAAAGACCTGTGATGGGAATGACATTCTGTAAATGACCTGTGATGGGAGTGACATTCTGTAGAAGACCTCCATCAGAATGATGAGGCTGTTTGTTTGTTTTTGCCAAAGGGGACAAAATTATTACGTGTCCGTTAAAAGCTGGGTTTAGGAGTGACTTATTCAACTTATCTGAGACAGGAATGTAACAGACTCTGATTTAGATAGATTTAAAGTAATAACTAATTAAACTCAAACTATATATCTTGCTTTTTATGTTGGATTCCTCATAAAAGTGTTTAAAATTGCATTTCTTAAAACATCATCTACACTGATACTTTTAAATGAAACAGACAGTTTTGACTGGAAACTCAGTAGAAGAACTCTCTCATAAACAACCACAGGGGTATCTTTCATTCATTTATCATTTCTACAACCCACCAAGTAGTTTGCCTTTTCATGGATGCACAAATGGTGATTTTTGTGCAAAACCTCATGGGGCCAAAAGAGATAAAGCAGGTCCTTTGCAAAGAGTCACTTCAATCATGGCCTGCCTGAAATCTGCTCAGTGCTTTGCCAGTACCCTTGATGATACATTTTCATACCCTCAGTCAGTCATGCACTGTCTCCACAATAAAGGTTGACTTCAATGGCTTTCCATCACACTATTTTTATCCTGATTATGCACTCTCTTAGACTGCTGTTCACAAATCTTTTAAAAGTAAGTTTTCTTCAATGTTCATATTGTGTAGATTATCAGAGACATGGGACAATATTCATCTATCATTGTGCTCTCTAGATGTTATTTTAGATTTATTTATCATGTTCTTATGTGGAATGTCGGCTCTGTGGCTAAGTCGATGCGAACCCTTCGCTTCGTAATGCCGGGATGCCAGGTTTGATCCTAGCTGCGGGCACTGCGCCTTGCGTTGGTTTCGACAGTGGTATCAAGAAAGCCGACCGTCCTGAAAGCAATGGCAAACTACTGGACGTAAATTGCCTAGAAAAATCACACAACAGCCAGGGGCTGTTAGGGTTGGTTCCGCAACGTCCTGTAAAGGATACGCAACTAACTTAACTTATGTGGAATCATTTTTAAAATTTTCTTTTTGCTAAGTTTTTTATTTCCAGTACTCTTTGGTGTATCAAACATAAAGAAAATGCTGTCAGTTGTTCAACAACAATCATTATGAAAATAAACGTATAGGAGAAATACATTTTGAAATCATATAATATTTTAAGCCTAAAATGTAAACATAAAAACTTATGAATTGAAAAAAAAAATCTATTTAAATTTTGAAATTTATCTTTTCCCCAGAACCAGAACTGTTTCAGCCACCAAGTGAAAAAGGTACAGTATTATTTTACAGTTTAGAAATGAGGATAAGGTTTTAGTTTATTTGTTTCAGTTTGTGCCTGGCTGGATCTTAGAGATTTAGTATTTGTAAAGTGTAAACTGAATGTTGAATAAGGAATCGACATCAAAGCACTGGGGACACTCCCATAAGTGCTCAGTTCTCATCTTCAGCAGCAAGCGAATAGTTCCAATTCCAATGAAGCCAGTAACCGCCTGATTGCATATCCGACTCATCCTTCCCCTGAGTGTTGAGCATCGGCCAAATCTCCTCGTAAGTGTAAACTAACAACACCTTTGAACTGTCTGAGTTAAAGTGAAAATTAAAGTTACTGGGGTTGACTTCATTGCATGTTGTCTATCCCTTATGGCTTTTTCTCTCTCTGCAGAACAGCTAGTAGCTTGCCCAGCACATCTTTCAAAGCATAAACTCTGTAGCTACACCACAACCCAGGTATCTCAGTAAAGGTTGCAATCCTGAACTAATTATGACTCTGTGTAATGAATCCAAAGCAAATCGTGTATGACTACCATGGAGACCCCTTAAACATACAGATGGATTGAGTTAAAGTAACAAATGCCATGGACTAAAAGTGTTAAAAAAACCAGTTTAAATAGTTAACTTCACAGCTTTACTTTTTTCCTCTCAATAATTTAAACAGAAGACCCTGATTGCCCTCTGGTCACAGTAAAAGCTGTTTTGTCCACACTAGTCCGGAGACTGATATTTGACCTCCACACAGTGGAAAATGCTGGAATTGAACCAATATGCAGGTAAGACATATTCTCTACTGCTGGATGACTGAACACAAATGCTGTGCACATCATCAGTTAGTGCTTGATTTGTAAAACTTTCTCTGAAAAGCTAAGCTATTTTAAGTATTTTTTTTTTAAAATGTAACTGATAATTGTCCTTTTTACTGCATATTCATGAAGGCTTTTTAGCTACAACCTTCATTTTGTTTTCTATGATTGTATTTTGTGGGGAAGCTGACTAGTTCTACTTCTTGCATAATTAAACAAATAAAGAAATTATTTGTTTAATGGTCAGACTAATTATTTGTTTAATGGTTAGACAAATTTTTTGTTTAATGGTTAGACAAATTTTTTGTTTAATGGTTAGACTAATTTTGTGTTTGATTCTTAGACTAATTATTTGTGCAATGGTTAAAATAATTATTTGTTAAATGGTCAAACTAATTATTTGTTTAATGGTTAGATTGGTTAGACTATTTACTTGTTCAATGGTTAGACTAATTACATGTTTAATGGTTAGATTAATTTTTTTGTTTAATGGTTAGACTAATTATTTGTTCAATGGTTAGACTTATTATTTGTTCAACTACATATGGGTATAGAAATTATCAGTTTTGTTGTAATTTTATCTCAGTTTATATTACACTTAGTACACAGCCTGACAATTGAATAATTATACTGATTTTGTTATATCGAAAAACAAAACCACCCTTCATGAAATGAAATATGTCATCTAAAGCAAGCACACCATTGTCACATCAGGCAAATAATGCTAGATTCATATTTTTTATTGACCAGGTGGTTCTCAGTGAGTGCTGGCCAAATTTACTTTCCAGGACTTTACATGATTCCCATTTTAAGCTGGACTGACTTGAAAGCCAAGGTCATTTTAAAAAAAAACACATTAAACCCAAATTGATTTTAACCCTAGATTTGGGTAATAAAGTGAGCATCTAGATGCTATGCCATTACAGCTCCTTGTAACTTTTTGCTAATTATTCATGGTTTTTATTTTAAAAAAAAAATATTTCAGCTTGTTAAATCAGGCGAAGCAGGGTGTGGAAGCTAGCGGTCAACTTAGCCAACAAAAGTGTTCAGATGGCATCAAGGCACAAGTCAGCTTTGCTTACAAGATAGCATCTTCTGTACTGGGTACTAAATGTCAGAAGCCTGATGATATTCCAAGATGTGCTTTTGATAAGGTGGTCAACTGTGCTCAAGCCATGTTTGACAACATCTGGTTTTTGGGTAAAAACCAGACATTTCCTGAGCTCTGCAAGTGAGTATTTGGTGAAATACTTTTGAGCTTTCTTACACTCAGTAGTTGTGAATGAATATGCCTCATACTGTACCTATAGGGAAAACAGCAACAGATCCACTGCCTCCCCAACAAGCATGTCGAAAAAGTCGACTAATTTGGGGCTTCCTTCAAAGCTGGAGAGCATCTGCCTGAGAGGTCAGGAACCAACAATCTGCGTACAGATGAGTCAGATCTGTTAAATGGATATGCATGCAAAACTCAGATTCTGGAACAAAACTAAAGTCCATAGGGGGACAACAACCAGAACTTTCTGCCAGAGTTTACAGCTGGTGATAACAAAGAATAAGAAGAAGGTATTTACAAAACAAAATTTCTGTAACTGCATAGATTGCAGCAAATGTGTAATTTATAATATGACATTAATGAAACAAATGTTCTGTATCTGCATAACCAGCAGTGAATGTTTCATTTATAATATTGATGAAACATATGTTCTGTAACTGCACTTATAGTAGCGAATATGACATTTTTGCTATTGATGAAGCAGATGTTCTGTAACTACTAGATAGTAGCAAATGTTAGATTTATAATATTAACTCTTTGAGTCCCAGGGGGTTTAGCATCACAGGCCTAGTGGGTAGTAAAGAAAGTAATAAAATCGGCGCATCATGCGTTCATTGGGCTCCTAGGTAGGAACCTATGAACGTATGATGCGTTCCTTGGGACTCAAAGAGTTAATGAAGCAAAAGTTATATAACTGCTAGATAGTAGCAAATGTCTGTATTTCAAAAAGTGTACTTCATATCTATATATTTTATGACAAATTATTTTAATCTGCCAACATTTAATAGGATCTACTCAGAGACAGAAGCCTGTGTTGAGAAATACAGTTATAAATGTGATTCTTGCACCCTGAGTTCCATCGAGCATTTGTTTGCCTCAGTAAAACCACTCCCAATTGGGAAGTGTAAAAGTCAAGCTCTTCCTCTTCCTCTTCCTGAGTGCAAAGATGAGTCACAACCCAAGAAATGTGATGTTCTTGCAACAGCAAAATGTGCTACTGATCAGATATCAAACATGGTCACACCTTTCACTGATGATGCTGACAAATGCAGGTAGAGAATGTAATTAATTCCTAGTTTTTATTAAAATTCCAGTGAACAATATTTTGAAACAAACTTTGAATAAATATTTTAATTAATTCAATCTCAGACTGCATAGAAATGACAACAAAATCACAAGTATTTTAATTTCATAGGAATGTCAGTCAAAGCTTTTGAGGGAAAACCCACTGTCAGAAATCTGTAGTATGTTTTAACTAAAAATGAAAAATAATGTATTTATGCTTGTATAGGCCGCATTATTTTAACCAAAAATCTTTCCCAAAAAAGTATACTGTCCAGCTTATGTTTGAGATATTAGGCCTCTATGTCACACGTACACATTTTATTATTAAACAGTACAATACTTTAAAACATACTTTGTAAAAATAATACCAGTAACTGGCTCCATTTTGCACTGAAAACATCTAGGATTACCAGTTGATGCTTCCTCATCACTCTCACTATAATCCTCGTACTCAGATGACCTGTGTCATACTGGGTCATCTTCATTGCCATCCAGCGATTTTAAAATGATGGTGACTTTGAAACTGCTCATGACCATTTCATTTTCTGTGGGTTCCTATGAAGCCACAATCTACTCACTGAGAACTAAAATAATAAAGCTTCCTTAAAACGCCTGGTTGTAGTCACATCTGTCGAATTGCATCTCCAGTCTAAACAGAAATGCTTCAAATTGAAAGGTTGCTAGGTTTCCATTTAATTGCACATAACATAATACTTGCAACCTAAATTTACAACTATAACTAGCTCTTACGAGACCCATCCTTCACAGCTTACAGGTACTACTGTTTCAGTTTTGTCTCTCGACGAAATTCTAAGAACATATTTTTCCTAAACTTATCTGTTAAAAAGGGTGCCATCTATAAATGCATGCAGCCTGTACAGGCATACCTAACAGCACTTTCATAATTGCCATATTTGTTTACCCAATGCAGAATAGTCAGTTAAACATGACGTATTGATAAGGATAAGAAAAATATCTTATCAGAATTGTTCCTGTCTAAAAAGATTTATGTGTTCGCTTGTATATTGCTAGCGAAATATCTTATAAAATTTGTTTCTTTCTAGATAGATTTACATGTTCTCTTGTATATTGCTAGAGAAATTTCTTATAAGAACTGTTCCTATCTATATAGGTTTACATGTTCTCCAGTTCCCACTAAAATATCACTGTTACAGAAAACTGTATGAAAACCTGCTGTGCTTCGAAGAAAATACCGGAGGCTGCACACCTGAAACACCTCTCGAAAAAGTCCACCAGGAAATTGACAGTACAAAAGCCATTTTGGCAAAACTCGGCTGCAAGGAGGAAAAACCAAGCAATAGTTCTGGGTGCTGGGATGGCTGTTGGCTCGACAAAGCCTCTGAATGCTTTGATGTATTTAAACAGCAAACTGCTCATGCAAATTTGCCAGAGGAACAACAAACTGATTGTGGGTAAGAAATTGTTTCTACCAGAAATTATATATAAGATGTTATGGACTATCAAATGTGTGACCTGTTTTAAAATATTTATAAACTGTGACAACCAGGGTAGAAGTTGATTGGTAATCCAAATAGATCTGCAAGCATTTACAAACATGCTGTATGTGAAAATTAGAAAGACAAAAGGAAAAAATTATTGAGAAAGTGGTGAATATCTAGGCACACATTGGGACTGTGAGATAAATGGAGCAGAAGGAGAGAAACTTTCTGAAAGAGAAACATTTATAAAGAAAATACAAGTAGTTGTGGTAGAGTAGTAGTAGTAGTGGTGGTGGTGGTAGTAATAGTAGTAGTTAATAGTAATGGTGGTGGTAGTAGTAGGTGAGTGTACATGGTGTGCCAGCAGATTTTGCACTGGAATGGAAAAATAAATGTATTATTGTAAAAAAGTTTCAACATATACTGTCTTTGTATGTTAAAAAAATTAATCCAGATTTCTTTAATGAAGACAGTCCAAATGTAAAAAATACAACACTATGTGCTGCTCAATACATGTGAACAACTGATTACACTCGGTGCTTTGCTGGAAGAGATAGTAAAAAGAATCCTTTTCACACCTTTTCCTTATTAGTATGTGGTGCAAATATATATATATAGGTTTCTTGTGTATCCTTTACAGGATGTTGTAGAACTAACCCTAACAACCCCTGGCTGTTGTGTGGTTTTTCTAGTCAAATTTATGTCCAGTAGTTTGCCATTGCTTTCTGGACGGTCGGCTTTCTTGATACCACTGTCGAAACCAACGTAAGGCGCATGGGATCGAACCCGGCATCCTGGCATTATGAAGCGTTCGCATCGACTTAGCCACAGAGCCGACATATATATATATATATATATATATATATATATATATATATATATATATATATATATATATATATATATATATATATATATATATATATATATATATATAAAACTGTACATATAAAAGAAAATAATAAAGAAATTTACATAAAGTAGTGCATATGTTTTACAAGGCTTATGCTTAACATTCTTCCTCTTTCCCCCTGCAAAAAATGTCACCAAGTTTTTATGTGTTTTACTGTTGCACGCAGCTCTTAAATGTCCCTCCCATTTTTTAAAATAAATGTTACTGTGTAATAGTCAAATATTTATGTCTGCAGGCGCAGAAACCAGTTGAGGGTTTGTGTAGCTGAGAACACCAAATCTTGCAATGAAAGTGTGGCCAAATTGTTCCTCCAGAATGTTGATGTAGCTTTATTGCAGTCCGGAGAGAAAGAGGATGCATGTATTGATCAGCTACAAATCACCATTGACTTTTGCCAAACCACTGGTGAAATTTTAAACTGTAACAATGTCCAGGTTGACTCTGACCATGAAGATGACAATGATGATGATAGTGATACTTATGATGAGGATAATGATAACAGTGCTGGGGAGAACAACAGCTCAGGCCGTCTAAACTTGAATTCCTTATGGTTGATAAGTCAGAAGTTATGGATTGGCATGCAGAACCTACTTCAGACATTCAGTGAAGACAAGAAGTTTATACTTGACTCACTATTGCAAGTAATTTGGATACAAACAAAGGCCAAATGCAGTGACACAAGTGAGTGAGGCTTGACTTATATTTTAGCAGCAGCAGATTTCAGTGTCTGACAGATAAATACATTAAATAAGTTTACAGTTAGTCATGATTTGATTATTCTCTTTTCTTTTTTTTTCTGATAAGAAAGCCACCAAAACCGGCACAAGACGATTACCATTTTATGGACAGACCAGAGCAAGTTATTATTTTATGGACAGACCAGAGCAAGTTTTTATTTTATGGACAGACCAGAGCAAGTTATTATTCCATGCCTTAGAACAGGACACAATCGACTTCACAGCCACGTGTACACAAAATTTAAAATTAGCGAATCAGCCGTGTGCACATGAGGAGCGGCACCTGAGACAACAGATCATGTCCTCCAAGACTGTCCCAAATAGAACATATCAAGGCAAAACTTTTGGCCAAGAGAAACTTCGGTGCAAGCCAAACTTTATGGGTCACTGAGTGAATTATAAAAGACAGTGAAGTTCATACTAGAGACAACATTGCAAAAATAAAGATAATTTATTTCAAGCAAAGAAAGAAGAAGAAGAAGTTAGTCATGATGAATAAAGATGTAATTAACTTTGAAGTAGTTGAGTCTGTACAGGTTCAGATACCACTTAAGGACAAAATAAGTTAAAGTTAAAAAAATTATGACAGAAGGGGTTAATCTTTCACCCCAGTGACCTAGACAAAGCATTGCAAAGATCCATGTTTTCTTATTTCAAAAATTCCAACAACAAAAAAACATTCCTTTTAAAAAAAGTACAAATGCTACACACAAACAATTTGCACAAAACTGATTTACAGACCAAAAAAAAAAAAAAAACTACCTTAGAGATAAATGGGAGTAATCATTAAAAAAAAAAAAAAAGCAGCAGAGAATTAACTGCTTACATGTCTTTGAACCTTGACATTAATTTTATAGTCTGACAATTACTTGACCCTTTGGCCTGGTAATCATATAGCTAATAGGGAAAATGTGGCATTAGAATTTATACATATAGAGCCACTATTTCTCAAGAAAATCACACTAAATACTACTTTTAGTAAAAGTATCAATTTCTAGTCCTGCTAAATATCTGCAGCCGCAAAAGGAATTGATTCTGATAGCTATTATTCTTGTTAAAAAAAAAAAAAAAAAGTCACCACCGTGAGCTATGAAAGCAGCTCTTACAGAGCAATGGCACCGACCAGAAATGCTGGGTTTGCAGCTTCCCAGGATGACAGAGTTATTGTTCAAACTAGATAAGGAATGAGATAAGAAAAGCATATGTAAGGAGTTCCAGCTGTGAGGGTTAGGAGGCCCATTGTGGGGCAAAACAAGAATCGACCCCTTGCCTCCCTAACAAGCAAGTTGGAATAGTGAGCTGATTTGGGGCTTTCTTCTGCCTGAGAGGCAAAGAATCAGCAATCTGCCTCAAAAAAGCTAGATCTGTCAAATGGATGGGCATGCAACACTTAGGTTCTGGAATGAGACTAAGGTCTAGAAGGGGATGAAAAATTTCAGCTTTCCTCTGGAGTTACAGCAGGTGAACACGAAGAAGATGTAAGGAGTAACCAGTAAATGCATAGTGAGTTACTCAGTCCTAAAATAGTTAAACATTAGTGGACAAAAAAATAGTAGTGGAAAATATTTGCGAAGAACTACAGAACAACCACAGTTTACTTTCATGAAAAAAATGGAATGGCTTGCTTTAAATTTATGATTACAAATAGAATAGGAAAATCCGTTGAACAAAACCATTGAAATGTACAAAAATCATGTAGATACTAAGAGAAAGAATATTAGTTTAAGAAAAAAGTTCACATTACAACTAGCAGATCTTCATGATAAGGTACCAAACCAAGTAAATGTAGAATCAGTCAGTTGGACAGTATCACAAACACAAACAACAAGTGAATGTTGTGGCTTGGAAACCTTCATCAGCACAATAGTTAAATCTACAATACCACAAATAAAAACAAGCATACACAGAATAATCTAATTGACATCTCTCCAATAGAAACCAAATCTCTGTCTGGCCAGTAGAATATTTGACAAGTGTGGAGCCACTGAAACTTTAAAAAATATTTAACAATTAAGCAGGATGTTCGGTCTGGCTTAAAATGACGTGGACTTTGCATGTCAACCTGGAAAAAGTAATCATAATCATCATCATTAAGTTATACTTTTGCCCCTAAACCATTGGGAGAAATGCAACATTGCCGTCCAGTGCTGGATGGTTGTCAATGGCCATTGTCATTCCGAGTGGACATCTTCTTCTTCTTCTTCCACATTTTTTTCCAAGATGTGATGGCATTGTGACCATTTACATCATGGCTGTGATATTAGTACTTTTGGCTGATACATCTGACTTTTGCAGGTATTTGTTGACCAGGTTAGCCTTCCCATGTATGAAGACATCTAATATTTTCAACTCTTTTGGCACCGATCATGTTTTATTTTCTAAGAATGTTTTACGTTAAACAACAACAATTTTAATCTTAAGAGCAAGAATAATAGCAATATGGGACATGATGGTTTGAAGTAAGAATACAGGTAGAGGGAATAAGTATAACAACTGGATATAATAAATTACAAAAAAAATTTTTTTAACATAAAATAAAAAGGAAAATTTATAAAAGTATGTCATCATTGTTGAAACCAAAAACAAGTATTGCATTGCTTGGTATTGAAATAGTTAATGTCATCAGTTCATATTCTTACTGGGTGCCCTTTTGCATTCACATCAAATAAGGAAAACAAATATATTCAATAATTTGGTAATTTCAGACACCGTGTGAAATTTATTAATGTAAAAAATACACAAATTCCGAAATCCTAAAAAATGTCTTAGTTTCACCTTTAGACGTGTTTTTCATGAAATTTGTATGCTGATGTATTTTACTCTAGAAGCCCTTGAGTGCTACCACTGCAACAACAAGGATTCGGTGACAGACTGTGAAGCTAAGACTGAAATCTGTCCACTAAACTCAGTTAGTACATGTGTCAGTTTAAGTGTTTTTATTATGCCCACTTACTATTGTGTACTGATTACACATTATGATTATCATAATTATTTTAAAAAGTAGACTTACATTATTTTAAACTTAAAAATGTATTACCCTACACTCATTTACAATTCATACATAATAAGCATACATATCCGATATTAGAAAAAAAAAAAACACTCTGTGTATCCCAGTTATACTCCATCTACTCTTATTGGACATAGAAGATCATGTTTTTCTTTAAAATGTATTCATGTACTTGCATGATTGGGAAATGTGCAGTATCATACACATTGTGGTTAGGAATTTAATAGAGAGTGCAGCAGCTTAGAAACATGGCATTCTGTTAAACTTTAGAAAGCTGAGAGCAAATTAATTGTAATGACAAACTCAGAGCCTACTGCAAGTGTTGAAAATTAAAACGAGTAGGATCAGTGGAGCTTTATCCAGGAAACATATCTGAATGGCAAACCCCACCAACACACACACACACATACAAAATATTTCTAGCATGCTATTTTGTAGAAAACAAAAAGACAAAAATTGTTTTCCTGTGTGAGTGCATTCAGTCTTCTAAGTGACTCAAAGAGATCCAGGAGACAGTATGGAAAGAGAACTGACCTTCCAGCTAAAAAAAACCGTAAGAAAACCAAAAAAAAATTGTTCTCTGGTGGATCCTGGCCAACTGTGGCTACCTGGAAATGAGTTGACAGAGAGACTTTTGAGTAAAGTTTTGCAGAGCAAGCTATGGGAAACCACGAGGGACCTGCAACTGACATGCACATTTGTAGAGGCAAATGATGATCTTACCTGAGCATTCAAAACCCAACACGTAGAAGTTTGTACACTATGTTGAGAATCTCCTTGTTGATCATTAGCTCAGGTTGTTTTCCCTATCTGGGCTGCTACGTGATGATTTAACCTCCTACTAAAACTTAAAGAGTCACATCCTGGATGGGAAACCAACAGGGGCAAATTTAAGATACCCTGTTTAACCTAAAAGCATGTTAAATGTGGGGACCATGGTGGTTAGGCCAAGTGGTTTACTCTGTTGAATTAAGAATGTTGAATTAGGAATCAACATCATAGCACTTGGGGAACTCCCATAATTGCTCCATCCCCATCTTCAGTCGCAACTGAAGAGTTTCAGTTTCATTGGCACCAGTAACTGTCTGACCGTACATCCGTCTTGCCTTTCCCTAGAGTATTGAGCATCTCTGCAGCACCATTCGCCTCAAAGCAAAATAATCTGTTTGTGTCTCCTCACTGTTCACTCACTACCAAAGGGCCCTCACAACTTCTAGCTTGCCATAAATCAACTCAGTACCATGTGGTGCAGAACCAGCCAGTCTATCTGCCTGCCAATTTCCCAGCACACCAGCATAACCTGGAAAAAATATCCAAAAGACGCTAATTTTCTGGGACCTCTGAAGCGATGCTTGCCACTTCTATTTTCAAACTAGACATTGTGATATCATATGCCAGGCTTTGTTACGCTAAACAACATCCCATTCATGTTTTTGTATTCTTCTGAGAAAATTTTAATGAAATAGGCACTAATCTAAATATATAATATTTGTCTTCTTCTTTTCTTCCAGGCTTGTATGTTCAGACAGACTTACGTTAACTCAACTGTAAAGTATTCTGCTGGCTGCACCTCTGCTACTAAATGTAAAAATGACAGCAGCTCAGAAAAAACTTTTCTTTGTTCTACTCAACTGTGTAATAAAAAGGCAAATGCTAACAACAAATGTGATCTTCGTAAGTATTCTTTTCTTTTTCCCCTGTATCACAGATTACACATAATAAGAGAAATAAATTCATTAGTATTAATGTTTATCTTTTCAAAACATGTATATAGCAAAGATCAGTTGTCTTACTTGTGTTTTTGTCAATAGTACTTTGTCTTTTATCATTACTACAATAGGCTTGGGATAGATTGCACTAGAGAACTGCAGGCAAGGATTTAACTGTATAACATGTGAACAAAAGTTTGCAAATAAGGTGTTAATATATTGTAAGACTGAATGGTATCGCAGATTACTTTTAATATTTGCAAAGATTACAGAATATAATTATATCAACATTATTTTAAAAGTGGACTTAAAATATACTGTACTTAACAATCTATACTTCTACAGTTTTTTACAATTAATACCTAATCTGTGCAATATATAAAAATCAAATGTAACTGACAACCATAAATATTCAGTATGCAGACAGAAAAAGAAAAAGCTAATTATAAATGGAAGGAATTGTACTGTATAACATTGTTTAAATTGTTGCTACTACTACTTCTAATAATTGTAATCACAGACATGTCTTGTTACAAATTTATATAAATAATTTACATTCATAATATTACCCGGTATAAATAATTTATTTGTTAATATTTTTAAAGAAAAGGTTTTATTTTAAAAACATTTAGAACCTGCCAGCTGCAAACAGGAAAGGGCTTGGAAATGTGCGCTGAACTTTGTCAAGAGTTACACAGTATCTGATACACTTGACTGCAGGTAAGTTTCAACTTAATTCTTTAGCATTTAGCCTCATCATTTTAAAATGTTCTTTGAAAATGTTTTTTGATGAATCTTACTCTGTTCTTCAGATGTAAATGTGGTGGTTTTCTCTTATTTTTACCATCCTTGTAAGAACTTGATGCTTTATCACACCTTTTTTTGGGACATATATGTGCACTTATTTTTTTTTTAAATTTAAAAGTGAAAATATTTGTGATTAAAATGTATTTTGTCTTTTAGTTTTGTAATCGAAGAATTATTTATTAAATTGTATGTTTTTAATGAATAGTTAAGAAATGACAAAACTGCATTATTGCAATTTCATTCAGAGGAAAATCAAGATTGGAATATTATAATCAAACCGCTACTGTTACCATTGGAGTTGGAACTGGGGATATAATGCTTATGGGAATGTCACAAATTCTTTGATGTCAGTTCTAAACTTGACTCGGCTGCAACCACTTTATTAAAAGGGGCAAATTGCAAGAGGTAGCCCAAGAACAAAATGAAAAGACAACAAAATAGAAACTCTACAACAGCATGAAGCTTTTGATCAAGATGGCCACAAGAGCAAGGAGCAGAACCTCAAATCTCCATTAACTTGCAAAATGGTAAAAGAGGAAGTGAAGAAGATTTGCTTAAAATTTGATTTAAAACTAGGAAATAGTTTTTGCCGATTCATTACAAAGTCACTCCGTATGTGCATATTGATTCGTCCTTTAATTACAAGTTTCTTTTGCCCTTTTGTATTTTATTCAGTTTCTACATAAACTCCTCTCAAATGCCAGGCTTTTTTGATTGACTGCAAACTTCAACAGTGAACTGCAATTCTGGTGGGAGACTATTAGTGTTGGCACATCTGATATCTAAGTGCCTTATGCATTTACTTTGTGATTGCGAGCTTCAAAATTTTGTTGGGACTGATATGTTTATCCCTAATTTTTCAAACTTGACAGTAAAGGACATTTTTTGTGATTTCCACTGGCACAAGAATGGAGCACTTTTGAGAGGACCCATGTCCAATAAAATGTGAACTTTGACTAATGACTGAGCTCACTTAATCCCAGTTGTTACAACCACATATTTGTTTCAACAAAATCTCCTTTGAACATCTTTAGAAACCATTATTAGTTTGAGGTTGCAATTGTGACGAGTGGAGCAATTTACAGCACAACTATTTAGTACTGGAATAGTTAAGGATTTACAATAGACAACAGTAAGCAAGAATGTGAATGGTTTTAGCTCATCCTCTATTTTCAGTGCAGCATGGTATTTATAGCTTTCAAACTTGTTTCATTTCAGTTCTGCCATTTCTGATTTGCAATGCATCCAGAAATATTCTGTGGGATGCACTAACACCGTGGGCCTCTCTCTGGTAGCCAGTAGAATACACTTACACCTGGCAAGAACATACTGTGTGGTCAACCCTGGGGTTACTGACATGGAGTCCTTAACAATAAAGCTTGCACTAACAGGACTGAACAATCCCTACATCAATGAAGGAAACACAATATGTGTGTAAGTAAAAGTTTGTCACTAGCAGTTACATCAACACCATCACCTTTTTATAAAAGCATACAGGATTTGCAGAAAACGATGATGTTCATAACTGTGAAATGAATTGCAGATGTAGGCTGATTTTATTCAAATGAAAAGGATGAATGCATTTCTAGTTGCTTTTTTTGGGGGGGCAATATAATCTGTACATATAAAGCCATTTCTTTTTCTTAAAATAATCTCCAGTGTAAAATTTCATGTTTTCTCACTTTAATTCTATGAGTCCCAGGGGGTTTAGCATCACAGGCCCAGGGGGTAGTAGATAAAGTCATAAAATCGGTGCATCATGCTTTCACTGGGCTTCTAGGTAGGAAGCCATGAACGTATGATGCGTTCCTTGGGACTCAAAGAGTTGAGAAAATAGGTCACTGGCCATGCGAAAACCAGCTTTTGCATTTTAGTGTGAAATATCATTAAAATGATGAAAGAACATTGTTAATATTTCATTTATGGTCATACATAGTCTCCTCAGCTTATGACCGAGTTCCATTCTGAGTAACGGGTTGTAAGACAAACTTGTAAGTTGAATTTTTAAAAAATACTTTTTTCATGCAAATTTGTTACAAATTTGTACATAAAGTATAACAATTCAATCTGTGTATGTATAAATATTGTACATAATGCAAACGGTACATAATTTTTATGCTATTGCATGAGTTCTGTTTTTTTTTTTTAAACTCTACCAATGTAAGTGACCTTTTTTTTCTGTTTACAACTTTTTTTGTGTATTTTTTGTGTGGGTGTGTGTGATCGCAAGTGCAGATGGTCATAATTTGCATAGGTCGTAATTCGTGGTGGTGTACTTTATTTGAAAATCTTTGCACATGTTTTTGAATAAATGTGAATCATGAAAACAGTTACTGACCTTTGCTGTTATTATATGATTAGATTGTAATGGTGTTTTTTTTTTTCAAATTCTACAGAGCTCAGAAAGAAAAGATCAGCAGTGTCCATGATCTAATCGAAAGTGGGAATTGTTCTTTTAATGCTACAGTCAGCTTGAAAGTAGCGCTGGAGTTTTGGTCCTCTATTGCCAGCACGTTCTGCCAAAACAATTGTGACAAGGAGATAACAAATGTTTCCACACCGACTACACAGTCTTGTTCATGGCACGCACTTGATGGCATTGAGAAAGTTTACACATGTGGTGCTGAAGTTGCAAAACCTGGTGGAGATTGCGGGTGAGGGTTTTGTTTGATGTCATCACAGTCAGTTTCTACTTTTGCCATTTTATATCAGGGGAAAAACAGTTTGCAGTCCAGTGCTTGATGGATAGCTTTAGTAATTATGTATAAATATATAATGTCTTCAATATCCTAAGTCCATCTCCTCCTTGGGCACTCTCTTGTTGTCACATCAGGCCTTTTTAAGTGTAACATGTATGTTGGTAGATGTGGTACATTTAAACCTAGCATTTGTCGATTCGTCCTAGACAAATTTTACTTTCACTGGTCTACCACTGCTTTCTAAATTGTTTGACACTTTCTATTGTTGTTATTCTGCAGCAGACTCTGAATAGTGTATGTCAGAGTTATCAAGCTGCATTCATAAGCCCTAATCCATATATGCTAACATTTATGTGTAGCAGTGGAATGATTATTTGTGTCTGTGCTTGCTTTTGAGCTTCAAGATTTTGTAATCTTCTTTTTCCAACAGTATTTTCTGTGTGTGATGTGGTTGTAATATATTCTCTTACAATTTGAAGTTTAGAATAAAGTACTGTAAATTTTGTAATTGCATTTTGAGCTGAATAAATTTTAAAATGTAATTTATGAATAAAACGACATTGAACACATTACAAAATATTCAAAATCTTGAGTTTAAATCTTCATTGGACAGATTTCAAAATAAAATACCTTAGCTCCAGGTCAACCCGGCCTACAATGGTATTAGGAGATATCCTGGGAAATAAAGGTAGCTGGCAAAATTTTGACCATAGCAGTAATTAAACGCTAAGATGCTGATTGGTCAAATAATTAAAAAAAAATAATATGGATTTAGCACTCAGGGACACTGAGACAAATAAAACATCAAAGAGGGGCTTCCCCCTCCCTCTCCTTACCTTACAAATTGTCCAAGCAAAAAAAGGGTATCTGAAGGGTGCTCAAGGGACCTAATCCTAGTTTAAGAATATAATAATAGTAAAACTGTTGACTGGCAAATAAATATAAAAATATTTTTGAAATAATACAAAATATACAAATTCTTTTAAAAAGAATTGCTATTCATAGTTAAGTGGAGCCACTTAGCCTTTACAAATCTTTAGGGGCGCTCAGCCTAACTAAAAACAAATCTTGGAAGTGCCAGGGAAGGGGTGTAAGCTTAAAATATCTGAACCTTCCTCCTTTCAGTGCCTATGTTAGCACCAAATGCCTAATGTTGCAGTTGAATGGGAAGAGTAAAATAGCAAAGAGTTCCTATAGCCAACTGTTTATTTTCATTCACCTTATTTTGAAAAGCATTATGTTACTGTTTTCTGACTATATATTCTTCTTTGCGTTCCTTGGCTGTGAAGTCCAGCAGAAAGTTCTGGTCATTCATCCACCTCTGGACTTTGGACTTGTTCCAGAACCTGAGTGCTGTGTGCACATCAGTTTTACAAATCTGACATGTTTGTATGCAGACTGTCAGTTCCTTGCCTCTCATGCAGATCCACTCTGACTTTGAAGTAAACCCTCTTTCAGTCAACTTTTACGACATGCTTGTTGGGGAGGTAGCGGGTCTGTTCTCATTTTCCTCACAATAGGGCCCCGGAACACACACAGGGATAACTGTATTTAAAAAGTTAAATAAAACACAAAGTAAAAATTCCAAAGCACCAATGATTCCCACAAAATTGCATCTGTGAACTGAAAGACACAGTCTATATTTATTATACTAATGACATCAAATACAATTGCTCTCAGGTTGTATATAAGAAGAAATATTATAACATGGTATTTCTTACAGATGCAAGAGTAGACTTCAGGCACTCCAATCTGGACAATTACCAAGTATACGAAGTAGGCAACTGGTTTAGGTTAACTATGTTTTATGGATACCATCTCATGGTGGAAATTCTGAAAATAAGAGAGCTGATAAACTAGCTAAGGAAGGCATTAATGAAGAACAACCTGAAGTATCAATCTCTTATCAACAGAGAAAGATAATGTTCAAATCAATTACAAAGCCACAAAAACTGGCACAAGACTATAACCATATTATAGATTATGGACAGACCTGATCAAATCATTATTCTATGCCTTAGAACAGGGCCACAATTGACTTCGCAGCATAGATTTAAGATAGAGGAATCAGCCATGTGTACATATGGATTGGCACCAGAGACAACAGATTAAGTAATCCAAGTCTGTCAAATACAAAATATCAAGGCAAAACTTCTGGCCAAGAAAACACAGGTTAAAGCTAAACTTTACGGGTCCCTGAGTAAATTAAATTAAAAATTTAAAAATACAGTGTCATACTTCAGACAATATTGCAGATAGAGACAATCTATTTCAAACAAACAAGTGAAGAAATAGAACTTTTTTTTAAATGCTGTATTAATATATAATTCATTTATACAGAATAGCTGCAGCTAATTCATTGTCAGCTAGACAAGCCTTGAGAAAGTGCAATATTTCTGACTATGTTTACGACACGCTAAATGCTCTGGATTCAAAAATGAAAAACAAGTGTCAGCTGCCAACACTGTCTGATCTTCCTGAGGTAGAATATAAATTGTTATAGCATTGTAATTTGTTTATTGTTTAAATTTTGTTTCTATTTAGAATGTTGGATTTAATAGCATTATCTCTGCAATAACTTTTCTTAGTGGGTTCAGTAGCAGTGTAAGTAAAGTAAAGTAAAAAACCCTTTTCCCGCCCTTAGGCACATTGGGCATATGGGAAGAGCACCCATTTTTTTACAGATCAATCGGCACTAGGTGAGTAATGTAGTCAGCATAACACCAGCCGTCTTTACATCCTGGTACCCATTTTAGGCTGGGTCGACCTGCAATGCCCCATACCATGATAAAAATCCATGCAGCCAGCAGTGGGTTTCAATCACAGTACGTTGGAATTACATGTCGGACTTGCAACGCCTAAGCCACGGACACCACTCAGTAGCAGTGTCCATCCTCATGCAGCAGGTCCATTGCAGAATGTTGCTCTCATCCCAGTCTGCCTGAAAGAAACTCAGTCTCTTGCCAGCTCTCCCGCCTCTTGCACTTTCGTACTCAAGGAGTCACATATATCCTGCCCCCATCTTTGTGTTGGTTGGCCATAGCCCCTCCTTCCTGGTACCATGCCTTCTTCTATAATTCTGTCGTGGCGCTTGATATGACCAAAATATTTCAGCTTCCGAGACAGGATGCTATTTATTCAGTAGCAGGTAGCTGTTTTTAGTTAGCAATGTAACTTGCATGAACAATTGTAATATGATAGCTTTGTGATGTAAAGTTCTCTCTATACAGATATTTTTGAAAAAGTATTGATACTTAGATTGGTGTAGGACATAAGGGTTTGAGCCTGATGAGTTAGCGCCTCATTGCTAGTGCAGCTGTCACAAACTCTGCAGATTAGGATGTTTATTTTTGTGCCAACATAAAAATCTTCCATAACCTTATCAAGGATTTAAACCTGGATCACCTGCATAGGAGATCAACATCCTAACCACTTGACCAGCAGCTCCTCTCTTTTAAGGTATATCCAGAGCTGTTGTTTTCCTAACTGCATGAACATTTTGCAGTACCACCACATTTTTCAGACATTTTTTCAGTGCTGCTGTAATATAAATTTTGTGAAAAGCTCCAGAAGAATTCTTTCTTCTAGAAAGAAAAAGCCCTGGATATAGCAAAAACAACTGTCACATAGCAGTACTGAGTTTATGGTTCATATTTTCAGTAGAGTAAAATTTAGTTCAGTTTGACTTAAAATGTATGTTTTATCTAAAATGGTTTTGTGAAATGAAATCTGATTTGTCTTTTACACTATGCAATAACTGTATTACCGCCCATGAGATTAGATGCAAGAGAAAAGCATAACTTGATCACCTAGGATCAAGTGGGAAATGATACTGCATAACTGACAAATTGTGGGAATAGCATTTCCAACTAAATTCGTTGAAAAACAGGAAATTGGTTAGCTTGGACACCTCATTACAGAGCAGCCACCAACACAAGACCTACATCTGAAAGAACTGATAGGAAATAAAAAGGATGTTCAATGAAATGATGAACTGGTGACATAAACGTCATGGCAACAGTCACTGCCATCCATCAAAGTGTATGACAGAAATATGTTCCTCTTCATGATGCCTAATGACAGAAGCAAAAGTTGATGATGATGATGAATAATGGCAAGCTATCAACTGTGTTTTTATTTTCTGGTGTTATTTCTAGGTTTGTCTTACCGTGTGTCAGTCAGCAGTTGTCATGAACTTTGTTGATGAAGTTAATGTAGCCATTAAAACTCACGCAACATATTCTCGCTGGTAAGTATATTTCTTTTGTTTGTGCTGTACAAGGAGCTAGATTAATATAGACTCTATACAATGTTTGTTTAAGCTGTGGTGAATAAACCTACTTCTTAGTATACCATAATGTGCAACACTATAAACTGCTCACATATCATCTCTGATTTACGAATCGCTGATACTTCAAATTCAAATTAATAACATTATATGGCTTTTATTCCATTTCAGTATTTCGGCAAGACTTTTTTGGTAATCTGTATTTTGACTTCTTCTTTAGTTTTCTGTGCCCTTAATGTTTTTTGCTATATCACTCCCTTCCTTTCATTTCTGTTAATGGTCCTCTCTTTTTAGTTTGCAATTCTATAAGTTTGTAGGGATGCCAGAATGTTATTTTCAGTTTTTTTTTTTTGGAGCCTACATTCTCATCTATCACCATTCACCTATTTTTGTAAGCAGTTTTTGTGTCTCTAATATCTGCCATTCTTTCAATCTGCCATTCACTCTATATGCCCCAATTATTGCAGACTATTAGCCCTCATGATGCCAATAATTAGAGGTGATTTACACAAATCATGAATTTATTGTTTCCCCATGTATGATGTAATATTTAATTATATAAGTCAGTCTGCAGCAGTTAGCTTCCAGTTTCTGGTAGTAATAATAACCTACAATTTAATGACACTAATAAACTTGTTAAAAAACAGTTTTGAACGTTTGTGTTCAAAGCAAGTATGTGATTATGTTTGCTCATTCGTCTAAAATATAAATAAGCAAGTTTGTCAAACCTGTAGAGGAGTGTTTGCTAGGTTTCTGGAACAATTAGAAATTAGACCTATTTTAGAACAAACTCTGAGCCCAGTACAGGTTGGATTAGAGAAGGAAGAGTGTATATTGTTGCTGTATTTGTCCTAACACAAAACAGTAGAACACAAAAATTGAATGAGCATGGCCTTTATAGATAAAGAGAAAGTATTTGACAGAGTAAACCGAGATTTGGGGAGTCGCTGTGGTGTAGTGGCTAGACCCTCGTCTGCAGATCGGAAGATCGTAGGTTCGAGTCCTGACAGAACCGGGTTTTCTTCAGAAATGACCTTTGCTGCTAGGTCAACCTAGCCTTGAGTGGGTACCAGGCACAGTCCTGGGAAGTAAAGGTGGGCTGCGTGATGTTGGCATCACTACCAAGTACCAATTAGTCTTTAAAACAAATGTCATTCCTAATATGCCTAAAGGCGTGGAAAAGGGTCCTTTACCTTTTAAACAAGATTTACTTTAGGAAGTCCATGAAAACTGAAATATAAAGAGCACATTGCTAAACTGCATAAGAGTCATCTTTTGAGAAAGTGAAAGTGCTGTCAGAACAAGACATGGTTAGTATCACATAAATAGTTGCAGTAACATGAGGTGTTGATGAACAAAAAATAATTCACTGAGCTGCTCTTTGCCAATGACCAGTGCCTATCCCACAGTGAAAGTAACAGCTACAGGACCACATAGACCAAAAAAATGACAGCTAAATCAAGTTTGACATGAAAATCAACATAGTTAAAAAAATATCTATATATAAGTCATGAGTAATGACACAGAACATCAAATCATCATTGTAAAGATAAAAGACCAGAGTTTGAAACAGGTGAGAGAACTGAAATACTTTGAGGGGGGGGGGGGGGGGGGGGGGGAGGTGTATATATACATATATATAACAGAGAGCCAGAAACAAGAATTAAAAAAACTGACCACCTGTGAAATAGGGTGTTTGAGAAAGGTTGCAAACAAAACCAAAAAAGAGATCGTGTGAGAATTTAAGAGATTATAAACAGTGTTAGAACGGTACTGTAGTTGAATTAATTGAGAGACACAGACTTCGGCCAATTAGTGAATATGAATAAACGAAAAAAAAACGACGGCAGCAAGAGCGTACAGCATGAGAATAGAACCACAAAGAGGCAGCATCGGAAAACCTTGAAGAAGATGGCTTGAAGCAGTCACTGACAGTCCAAAACTTCACCACACTACCACGGACCAAGCAAGATAGAGTGCCTTAGCTTAGCTACATATCATCTGTTAAAATGTGACGCATAGGACATAAAGAGTATATTAAGAAAAGGAGAATATGGGCAAAAGAAATAAAATATATAGTGGAGACATGGTAACAAGAGCAGGTGGGTTGAAATATGACACACATAATGTATATAGTATAGTGCATAGCTGGCCTATTGAACACAATAAATCAAGTTAATGTAATCCCTTTTCTGTCCTTGGCTCACACGTTTATCTGAGAATACTGGTGGAGAAGTGGTCAAGCTTTTTTGCCCCATACTCTGAAGGTTGTTGGTTTGTTTAACAGACACATCATGGGGTTTATGGGTGCTGGCTTTTCGCCGATCCCTAGGGATAAAAAATGGATGTGCACACAAAACTGAAATCCTAGAGCAAGACTGAAGTCCAGAAGTGGACAATTATTCAGAATGTTCCATTTAAGTTTACATAAAAAGATATGACCGAATGAGAAGTAGACCAGCGATCTTCACTAAACAATAATTACACAAATGGAAAGTGAACCAGATCCTTCATCAGCACATACATAAATATTTCACCATTAAAGTTTACTGCTGGTTAATGCTATTTGAAGAAGAAGAAGAAGAAGAAGAAGAAGAAGAAGAAGAAGAAGAAGAAGAAGAAGAAGAAGAAGAAGAAGAAGAAGAAGAAGAAGAAGAAGAAGAAGAAGAAAAGTATTTGAAAAAAAGGTAGGCTTTCATTTTTATTGACACTTTTTTTTTCTTTTTTTAGGTATCTCACTTATGTTGAGGATGTCTATTATAAATACACAAAAGGCTGCACCTCCATCCAGCAGAGTGATGTTGCCAACTATATCTTCTCAATACTTGTACGTCATATAGAAGAAAACCAGAACAAATTTCCTGATTTTGTGTTCAAGTTGGAATTAAAAACAGACATTTTCTCTAGTGCAGCATTATGCCTCTCCAATTTCAGACAAGAAATGAAATTGGCTTTAAGCAGCAATGATAAGAAAGTAAGTGTTCATATACCAAAAATAACTATTCTCTGAATCTAATTTATGTCATCATGTTCAAATAACTCTTACCTTAAGATTGATTCAGTATTAAGAAAATTAATCATGTCATTATTTAATTACAAAATTAGTTTTATATTTTAAAATATTTAATGTGGCTACTGTGTGGTCAGGTCATGATAAGATATGACTGAGCTACCCTACATGGATGTACACAGTAATTGATACTACCTGTTCTCTGTTAACAGTGAACAGAAATGAAGAGATTATAAACACTGTTAGAACAGCACTGTAGTTGAATTAATTGAGAGACATGGACTTTGGCTACTTTGTGAGAACTAATTAAAAAAATAATGATGGCAGCAAGAGCGTACAGCATGAGAATGGAACCACAAAGAGGCGGCATAGGAAGACCTAGAAGAAAATGGCTTGAAGCAGTCCCTGACAGTCCAAAACTTCACCACACTATCGCAGACCAAGCAAGAAAGCATGCCTTAGCTTTGCTACATATCATCTGTTAAAATGAGACGCCTAGGGCACAAAGATTATATTAAAAAAAGGAGAATACTGGCAAAAGTAATAGAATATAGTGAAAACATAGTAAAAAGATCAGGTGGGTTAAAATATGAAAACAAAATGTATATAGTATAGTACATAGCTGGCCTATTGAACACAATAAATCAAGTAAATGTAATCCCTTTTCTGTCCTTGGCTCACACGTTTATCTGAGAATACTGGTGGAGAAGTGGTCAAGTGTTTTGCCCCATACTCTGAAGGTTGTTGGTTTGTTTCACAAACACATCATGGGGTTCATGGGTGCAGGTTTTCTGCCGATCCCTTGGATCATTGCTGAAGCTGTGGTGTTTGTGACATTTTTTAACAGAGACAATCACAGCATGTGTGTACAGCTGATTTTTAAGCCATGGGAAGGCAACAGTGACTGCTTCCACCTTTATTCTTAAACTAGACGTGTGATATCATATGCCAGGCTTTGTTGCACTAAGCGACCTCCATTCACCTTTGCTATAAACCCTCATGCACTTTGTCTGCCCCTCAACACAGAGCCATTTGCATAGATAATCACATCACTTGGGCAGGAATTGTCATGAATCATTTGTTGAACTTCTGATTCTGCAGAGCCAGCTGGCGAGTCCCTGCATTCACAACCCAAAGTGAGCCAATATTATTTTGTACTTAATAATGGCATGATGTTGACCACATTGCCTATCAAGTGTTGATTGGTCTATAAAATGTGGGTCAAGCTTCATAAACCCAATGCACAACTGACACATAAATTGTACTTTACTTATTAGTTTACTTACTATGACCATACCATTGGAAATAAAACAAAATGATTAGATTTCATATATTTATTTTCTGTGAATGCAGATAGGATGCAGTGCAGCTAAACAGCTGCGCACATGTGTTTGGAACCTCCCAGAACTTGTCTCTGATTACATTACCAGATTTCCTCATGACATTTCAGCAATTTATGAACAGGAAAATATGTGTGGAGATGTGCTTAATGGTAAGAGTCAACATTACTTAGGAGTATGTAAAGCTATTGTATTCTGTTATTTATTCTGCCTATATTAATATGTTAATTGGTGGTTTTTTTTAAAGCCATTGCTGATTTCAAATCCTCACATTTCTGTATATGCTTCTTTTTTTGCTTTATGTTATGGTCAGTGTAGGCAACTTAGGATGTTGGTCGTAGACTCTCCCAGTCTCTGTAGAAGAAAATCTGAGTTTTTGAAAGGAAATAATACTGAAAAACTATTGTTTGTTTGTTGTTTTAGTATCCAGAAGCCATGAGTTGTTAACCCTTAGGCTCGGTATTATGGATATCGCAACCTTTCGGCCTTGATTCCATTTTAAATACCGTAAATCTGGGAGAAAATGTGGCTTTTCTGCCCACCCCCGGGAGTGAACCCGGACCACAAGGAGCTCGTCACCCGCTCACCGCGAAATCCGGTTTAGCCAACTTCGCTAGAGAGACGGGCTGAAAAACTATTAGAATACTGTGGTCCAAGAAAAACAAAATGTTGCAATCCTGCATGATCTGAACATCAGAGAGAATTGGCTCATAAACAGCATCCTCTCCCAAATGCTGAGGCAGTGGTCTGGAGAGAATGGAGATATAAGGTGCAGTTTCTGGACAGATGGTTCCATGCAGAATAATATAAATTTCTAAATAAGGTTAAATGACACAAATGTACATAAAACTGAAATTTCATTTCATTTATTTATCTTCAAATTTGCTAATTTGTTATTAATTACTTTCAACAAATATTTAGAAACAACAAATCGCACCAAAAGAGATGCTGCTGTCTGCAATAAGAAGAGGTTATTAGAACTATCTGATCTGATAATTTTGGAGCATAACTTCAAAATAGCTGCGATCGACACCAGAAAGATGTTTTGTCAGTAAGTATACCATTTGCTGCTTACACATAAGTTAAAAAACAGTAAATGTTAAGAGTGCATCTTATATTGAGAAATTGAAGAATGTATTTTCTGTTACTGTGAGTGTTCTCAGCTATTATATTCAGTAAATTATTCTGTAACTGTAAATTGTTTCTTTTGTAAAGTATAAGATAAAAAATTATGTAGCATTTTGTTTCTGAGTTTAACTACTGCTTGCCAGGGAGATATGTAATAAAATATGTAATAACAGCATTGTCAGCAGTAGTGCAGGATATGTAACTGGGTAAGAGAGGCAGGGGCTTACCAGGACAAAGGTAGGCACAACACATAAGAGAAACCGTGAGCATTAATGTTCATTGACGCAGGAGACCTAGCAAGGGACTGAGATTCTTTCAGGTGTGTCGTGATGGGAGCAACGTTCTGTAAAGGATCTTTTAAATGATCATGAAAATGGGCTATCCTTCGACTAACAGTCAGCAAAGATGGCGGCCGCAAAATATCCTTTTAAGCCAGAGTCACGTGACTTAATTTGCGGTTTTCCGGCAGTTTTCTGGCGACTATCGCCACTGACACTTGTCCCCATGCCGCTCACGCGAAGTGGAATGGGGCTAAACTAGATGTGCTCATGACCGCTAGTGCACAATTGACACGCGACTCTGGCTTGAAAGGATATTTTGCGGCCGCCTTCTTTGCCGACCATTAGTCGGAAGATAGCCTGAAAATGTAATAACAACTGTTTTAATCCTACAGTGTGCATAAATATTTTGAGACACTCACTAAATGCTATTTTATGCAACATAGTTTTAAAAAATATAGCAAAAACAACATGTTAGTATTTTAATTACTTATTGGCAGCAGCTTTAAAGTAGAGAGAAACACTTTAAAATAAATACTTCATTGTGTTACATAAACAAATATTAGTTGCTCTGTTACTTCTTAATAGAAAATAGAAACTAGTATGCTATGCATAAAGTACCAAACATAATTTAACAAAACTCTGTTCAAGAGCATGGCATGATTCTCTGCCCAGGACATGTAGTTGTGTAAGGAATTGCATTCATATTTTCTCTGGACAAAATTAGATTATGGTTTCTCTACCCAGGATATATGGGCATACAGGGCTGACAGAATAACTACTGCCATTCCTCTGACTGGTAATCTACTTATGATAAGGTGGACATGATGAAAGCTTTCTGGGATCAGATGCATAGATCAGCAGAGCAGAGAGAATGCCCATAGCCTATCTGGTGGAGAGTGGGGATTTAGTGGGCCAGTCAGCATATGAGGATGATATTCAACATGTCTGAGAAAAGAGATGTGGACTTTTAGTAAGGTTGCTACTGCTACCATCAATGGGGGAAACACTTCATTGGCTACTGAAAATGGAATGGATAGCATGCAGGAATGTTTAAAGAACGGTGATGTCGGTTTTGAATTTATTCTAAAATTCTTAAAATTATTTTAAAAATTAGTACTGTCATTCTCATAAAGCAATTTTCTTAGGTTTTTGGTCAATTAAAGAGATATACTGTCAAAGATATTGAAACCTCATCATGTAATATTTCTCCAAAGCAGTCATAGATGCATTGCAGCCAGCTTTCTTTGTGAAGATTGCATAAACTTTAATTTAATTAAATAAGTTTTTCAAACTATTAACTGTACTTATGATGCTCAACGTTTGTACTTCTAAATATCACTTGGCAATTTTTTTTTTGTTGGTTCTGTTTTTGTTTTTTGTTTTAAATTCCTAATTTTCTTGTTTCTTGATTTCCATTATCATCATTACAGTCTTGGTCACACATTTATGTAATATTTACATCATCATTTATGAACCAGTTTTTCCCCCCTCCCCCCCCCCCCCCCCCCCCCCCCCCCCCCCCCCCCCCCAAAAAAAAAATAAAATAATTCTAGCACTGATTGAACAGTCTTTTAAAAAATTATACAGTTATGATATAAAATGTATTCTGAATGCATCACTGCTGACTAATTTTTTTAAAATTTTGTATAGAAATCTTGATGCAAACATTGAGGAGTTCAAGAAAATTGTGAATGAATGCACAAGCTCAAAGGAGCTCTCACCGTTACAGGCCAGTCACTTTAATGCTGTCATACGCTCCGCAGAGGACATACGTGGAAACAACTGTATACCTCTTCGCTATGAAAAAGACCAGTGTGACCTAAAACGGGTAAGCTAATCTACATCTTATGTCAGCAGAAAAATAACAAGTATTCTAACATTTTATTATCAATTGAATGTAAGTTTTTTTAAAACAGCAGTGGCGACTGTTCAACAGAAGTTTAAAGGAGGACAGCCACAGCAGTGCAAAATTTGTATAAAGTAGGATCAAAAGTATGTCGCTAAGCACCAAGTAAGGAAATCAGCACCAAATAAGGAAATCAGCACCAAGTAAGGAAATCAGCACCAAATAAGGAAATCAGCACCAAATAAGGAAATCAGCACCAAATAAGGAAATCAGCACCAAATAAGGAAATCAGCACCAAGTAAGGAAATCAGCACCAAATAAGGAAATCAGCACCAAGTAAGGAAATCAGCACCAAATAAGGAAATCAGCACCAAATAAGGAAATCAGCACCAAGTAAGGAAATCAGCACCAAATAAGGAAATCAGCACCAAGTAGGGAAATCAAAGTCCAAATTTTGAGAGCCTGTAAATTTACTGTAGCTATTTCACAGTCATTAAAGAAGAAAATTAAGGCTATTGAGCTGAAATGCTAAAGAAAGATTATCAGAATACTAGGTATCAGAAAATTTTATGGGAAACTAAAAACATATGGTGGCACATTATCATATCACCCTAACTGAGATGAAACAGATGATTTATCATTCTATACCTCATAGGCTACATGATAAGAAACATGGGTTTTAACATAAATAGACAAATATGCATCCAAATAAGTAAAGTTTATTTACCCTATGTGCTACATAATAAGAAATGTGCTTATCAACTTAAATTGATAAATATCTCTTTGGGAACAAGCAGCTGAATCAGTAGCGATAAAGGATTATTATGGCTTGGAGATAATGAGGCATCTGAGTGTAACCAGTGGGTCTGGCCGGGGCACCACACCCAAAGGAAAGGCAAAATGGAAACACAACCAGATTGTGACCAGTACCATCAGTATTGGAACTCTGCATTTGCTGCTGAAGATGAGAATTGCCCTGAGTGCTGTGATGTCAATTCTTGATTCAACTCAACTCAACTCAATAGACAAATATGTATCCAAATAAGGTATAGTTTTAATTAAAATTCTTTTAATTAAACCAAATGTGATTTTGGTACATTCAAAATCATGTAGTTTAAAGATAAAACGATAAAATAATGAAAGTAACTAGCAGTCAGCGAATGCAAAATAATTATTAAAATGTTTTCTATGGTGACGTATGTATATATGCTATCTAGAAAAAAAAAACATGTATTTAAAAAGTAATATTGTACTGAAAACTGAATTCTTTCCCTAATAGTGAAGATGGTCCTTAATAATTGACTGGTTGGTTATTGGTATTTTTTTTTTTACAGGTGAAAGAATGCTGGAATGATTTTATTGCTCTTAGTGGCCATGCTGGATCAGAGATTGACGCCCTTTGCAGGTGAGATTGTAATTTTAAATCAGTATATTTGTAGAGCAGTTTTATCAGTGGATGTCTTAACTGCAAATATAAAAAAAATTTACAATTAAAAAAGTAAAGAAACCTTACCAAAACTGACATTTAAAAAACTATTCAAATTATTGAGAAAGTCATCATCTAGGCAGGTACTTTGCAGAACATTGCTCTTAACACAGTTTGCCTGAAAGAAATTCAGCCTCTCGCCAGCTGCTCCACATTGTGTACTTTCATATTGAAGGAATCACTTATATCTTGTACCCATCTTTGTTTTGGTTAGACCCTGCCCCTCCATCCTGATACCATGCATTCTGCTAAATTTTTTTAGAGTCTGCCATGGTGCTTGACATGACCATAATATTTCAGCTTCCGAGACAAGATGCTGTTTATTAGCCAATCTTCCCTGATGTTTATTCAGATCTTTTGAAATGTCAATATTTCTTCTTTTCTTTGTCCATGGCATTCTGAGAATCTTTCTTTGGCATTTCAGCTCAAGAGCCCTTATTTTCTCCCTTAAGGACTTATGTGCCAAACGTGGACACCTACATCCTCTAAGGAATGTAAAATTGTGACAACAGAGATGAAATGCCTTAGAAGGGCTGTAGGAGTTTCAAGCTAAGACAGAATACAAAATCACAAAATCAGACGAATGCTAGGGATAAAGCCAGTTTTGCAGGTCATCAAGGAACAACAAATGAAGGGTTTTGTATACCTAACAAGAATGCCTTGGTACTATCTGCCACAGCGAGCCACAATGAATTGTTACAAAGGGTACAGAGTGAGCGGAAGACTTCAGAAAATATTGAGCAATGGCATTAAGAACAGCCTTACAGAAATGAACATCAATCCTAATAGTGCTCTTGACAGAGCTCATTAGCGAATGTTACATTTCTCCCCAATACTTCACTGAGGTACAAGGTGGAAGAGAAGAAGAAGAGGAAGAAGAAAAAGAAGTACTGGGAGATAGTCCACAACTCATATGTGTATGCTGCTACAGGGAAGATGTATGCTCTCAAAATTTTAATTTTGATTTTCTTGCTAGTGCTTAAGCATTCTTTTAATGCTGTTTGATTTTTGCATTGCTATGGCTGTTCCCCTTTTGATTTCTGTCAGTCTGTGTTGCTATTTATAATAGAGCCTTGATATTCAAAGTTCGTGACATTTTCAATTTCCTTATCATTTATGGTTTTTTCTGGGTCACATTAACCCTCACATAATGCTTCAGGTCAAAATGGACGCTAGGCACGGCCACTTTTTTTTTTAGCCTTGGCAAATGTTTTTTTTTTTTTGCTGCCAGGCGGTGGCCATCGCATTTTTAAACATTTGTAGACTGGAAGGATATAGTTTCGTCGCCCAGCTTCTGAGTTGAGCGCATGGTGTGACACTGTGAGCTACGAGCATTTTTCAAATGGCACAGGAGTGGAGCAACAATGGGGTGACCCGTTTGCTATGATGCTGAAACTAGGATTACCAGATTCTGGATCACAGCCAGTTTTGTTTGGGGACATTATTTTAATTTTCTTTAAATTCAAGAATTGCATTGTCTATTCCTTTCATATTGTTTAATACAAGGACTGTGTCATCTACATAGCAAAGTTCTGGAATAGGGTTGCCTCCAATTATAAGCTGTTCATAACTGTCAAAAGTCTGGATATTTTTGACATTTCTCATTATGTTTTCTGCATGTATATTGAATAGGTATGGTTAGAGAATGTATAAGAGCTGAGCATCTGAGAAAAAACACACTAAATACAAATGATGGGAACAATGGTCCAGAAATCCCATGCTATGATTGTGGAAGACATGTCTTATCATGGTCGGGTCTTGCTATTCACATTCACCATCGCCATTTGCTAGTCACATTCACCATCCCTATGGGCTGTGAGACCCATGCCTCCTCATAGCACAATATAACACTCGTCTGGAAAGACAAAAAGGTGCTAACAACTATTGGGCATCCCCATTTTCTCAATCAATTTCAGTGCCTGCTGAGTGATTCTCGTCTTTTCCACAATATGTACAATAAATTGCTGTCTTTTATGTCTTACAACTGTTGATACCAGTAGTTGTCCGGATATTTCACCTGTTTCTTTGCCTTTCTATGGCAAACTACTGGACGTAAATGCCGAGAAAAACCAAACAACTGCCAGGGGATGTTGGGTTTGGTTCTCCAACGTCCTGTAAAGGATACGCAGCTAACCTTTACCTTTCTTGAATTCATTCCATTTAAGAACATCATTTGTTCCCGCAGCATTTGTTATAATGACATTGCTTTCATAATATCTACAGAGTTGCCAAGTTTACACTAGAATGCACACACCGTTTCACTACAGACTGCTCAGCTGATGAGGACAAAGCTAAGGTGGCTGCAATTCGGGAAACAACTCTGACCCTTCTAAAGGGAGTTGTTGGAAACAAATGCTCTGAGTTGACTGGTATCTTCTATTGTAATGGTGAGTTAGTCGAATTGTTATGAATCATTTCAAAAGCAGGAGAGTAGAATTGCTATAATTCACTTGCTTTCATAGGACAGATTGAAGGAATATATTATAAATAACTTTGCCAGCTAAGCATAGTGTGTACTGAACATCGCTGCTTTCCTACTTGTGTTGAATGTTGAATAAAGAATCAACATCACAGCACTCGGGACACTCCCATAAGTGCTCTCCATCTTCAGCAGCAAGCAAAGAGTTCCAGCTTGGATAGTACCAGTAACCATCTGACTGTACATCCATCTCATCCTTCTCCTGAGTGTTGAGCGTCTGCCAGATCACTTGGTAACTTCTTGCAGCACCATTCTCCTCAGACCGTAATGATCTATCTGTGCTTCTGCACTGTTCACCCACTTCCAAAGGGCCTTCACAACATCTACTTGTCTACATCTTTACTTGTCATACATCACTTCATTAACAAGTGGTGCAGAGCCAACCAGCCTATCTGCCTGCTCATTTCCTAACACACCATCATAACCTGGAGAAAATATCCAGAGGATGCTAACTACCAAGGATCTTTGAAGTGGTGCCCTAAATTTTAATTACATGAAGTAGTAAAGCACCGCATTGAGCATGCGGTGCTTTACTACTTCATGTAATTAAAATTTAGGTAGATTATTGGATATGATCTCTGATAAAAATTATCCTGCAGGACATGGCTAAAAGCAGGAAAAGCAAGATTTGGCATTAATACAAGCAGGAAGATAACACCAAGAAGTGGATAAACAGAATGTATGTTATCCAGAGGAGGGACAGAACATTGAGACTGCCCAGCATTGACTGACCCAGAAATATTTATTTTTATTCTGTGAGAAAATAAAATACTTTCATAAACTGTAGAATATCTTAGCATGAACTTTGAAAAAAAAAAAGACTATTTTGAATTACTTTAAAAATGTACAGTTGAATTTATTAGTGGCAATGTTGTTAATTTATTCTGTTAATTTATTTCATTTATAGCCAGCATCACATCTCGTGTATTGGCATGTCGGTTGGAAGAGGCTCAAAGATACAGCACAGAAATCAGCATTGATGTCTTCAGAACTGGTGAAGATAAATATTGTCAGTAAGTACAAGATAAGAGTTTTTAGTATTTATGAACCAATTGGTACTGTAATCAAACTGTTGAAAAGTGATCAAAGAATTATAATAAGAGCCAAAAAAAAAAATTAGTCTTGTGTTATTTTAATGAATTATATTGTTTTTAATAAGCAGACACCCTTGTTTCCGTTAAAAACTTATAAAGAGGTCTGGATATAAAATAATATAATAAAAATTAGATTTATCACCATGTGGGTTCTGAGGTCACATTGGGGAGAGGGGGGGGGGGGGGGGGGGGCAGAAAAGAATAGACTCACTGTCCCTCAATAAGCATATTATATATTGTGACTAAGGGTGGGTTGGTTGTAATTGGATGTGCTTGGCTAAAGCGCAAAAATATTGCAGCCTAGCTGTAAAGCACTACCTTTTGTGATTTTTATTGTGAAAATCATTCTTTTATAGGTGAAGACCGACGAAGAAAAAGAAAAAGAATTATGTTTGTGAAATGTGCACTCTTAAGTAGCAATGTTACAAAGTTTCTATACCCAGAAAGATTGATTCAGCGAGGATTAGGAAGAAGGTCTGGATGGTTTTCAGTATGCAGGGACAAAAATGGGCAGACTGATTCAGGCTGCAACTGTCCCCATCATTATAGGAACTCTTATTGGGTATTGAGGATGGGAAAAGAGCTTTTGTGGGAATTCCTTGAGTGTGGTCATGTCACTTCTTGATTCATTAATGTTATAACATTTGTACACAGACTACAGCAGAAGGTCAAAAAGTAATACCTCATATTTTTTCATCTATGTAAATACTGTATCAGTATGCAATATTTACATTTAGCTGGATTCCTCAAACACTGTAACAGTTTAAAAGTGGCTTCCAAAGATTTCAGCTGAAACAACAAAATGTCATAGAATTTCTCAATGCTGAAGGCTAGACCCCAATGTGCTTCAACGAACATGTGAAGAATGTTTATGGAGATTGATAAGGGGATGTTAGCACTGTATGACGCTGGGTACATTGTTTTGACCTAGTTAAAGTAGATCAATTCTATATGGCTGATACAAAGTGGGCTGGCGTCCATCTACCAAATTTCCTCCACACAATATTCATCGAGCCGATGACATTATTCGAATTGACCGCTGGGTAACGCTGCATAAACCAATGGCCTTTATTTATGAACAACATGGAATATTGTTCACACAGTATTATCCAACTAAATGTAGATATAGTGCTTTGACTGGTACACATGAGAAATGCATGGTTATGTTGTTTGGTACTCAGAGCTACAATGATGACTAAAAGACTATGTGTTTTATTTCATCAGGGTTGTAGCAACAAATGTCTCCAAAGCACAGAGTGCAGCCAACGGTTGTGATGCTGACCAGATAACATCAATTAAGTGGCCAGATGTGAAAGATGGCTTTTGTGGTATAACTGATGTTTCATTGAACAACGTGTGTAAATCTTTGCCACTCTGTCCAGTCAAGCCACTTATTGCCTGCTTTAACCAGTCAAACCAGACATGTCAGTAAGTACACTCTTATCTGTTTCAGTGATTGAAAAAACAAACATAAACCAAAAAACACAAGAGAAAACAAACCACCTGTAACAACAAGGGATTGAAAAAGGCTGTAAACAAAACCAGAAGAGATTGTTTGAGAAAGGAAGAGGATTAGGAGAACTTTTGGAACAATACCCATCGTACTGAGAATGAATCTGACAGTGCCAATAACAAGAGCTTACAATATGAAAATGGAAAAACCAAAAAACAGAGGCAGATCTAGAAAAGCGGTTCTCAACCTTTGGGTTGTAACCCTTTTTTGGGTCAAGAGACCCTTTCACAGGGATAGCCAAATACCATCACAGAACAAACATTCATTGAAGCTATAAAGCAGGGATGAAATAAATTGTATGGTTGGGGATCACCACAACATGAAGAACTGTATTTAACTCTTTGAGTCCCAGGGGGTTTAGCATCACAGGCCCAAGGGTAGTAAAAAAAGACATGAAATCAGCGCATCATGCATTCATTGGGCTTGTAGGTAGGAACCTATGAACGTATGATGTGTTTCTTGGGACTCAAAGAGTTAAGAGTTGTGGCATTCGGAAGGTTGAGAACCACTGAAACATGGATTGAATGAGTTACTTATAACCTAAGACTTCACAACATTATAGCTTCTTGTTCTAGCTTGGCTACTTATCATCTTTAAACTTGTTTAAAATAAGATATTGGCCTAATACAGGTCTTTACTTTTTAGGCAAAAAAGTTAAAGGTTAAAGTCAAGAGAATTGACTTCATTGCACATGGTTTTATCCAATATCGCTCAGTTTCTCTCTGTAGAATGGCTAGCCATCTACAAAGAGCACCACACAGAGCAAGAACTCTATAGCTCTGGTGACAGTTCCCAGGGATCTCCGTAAAAATTGCACTTGTGAACTAAATAGCACAGCTGTAACACAAAATCACAACCTTCACAGCATGAGGCAAACGGCAAGACCACTTTGTCACGGACACCCTCCTAGGCAAAAAAGATGCCAGTAGTCACCACACAGTGTCTAAATAAATGCCAGTACTAACCACAAGTGGTTTTATCAGGCTGAACAACTTTTGTTTTTGTTTTTAAAGATACCTGTACTGGTTACCTTTGCTTACCTGCAGTAAAAGGTCATGCCTATTAATAGTAGAACTAGACAGGTTTTTGTTTTTTCAATTTATCTTTAGAATTATCAGAAGTATAAATTAAAGGAAACAATTCTTGCTGATGCATGCTTTGAATATGGTCCTAACTTTGATTATGTTGCTAACTTTGAATATGTGTGGTTTCCGGTTCCCCATTGTGGGGAAAGCAAGAATAGACCCACTGCCTCCCCAAAAGCATGTCGTAAGAGTCGACTAATTGGGGAACTTCCTTTGAAGTCGGAGTGCATCTGCCGGAGAGGCAAGGAACCAACAGTCTGTATTCAAGCGAATGAGATCTGTAAAACTGATGCACACGTAACACTCAGGTTCTGGAGCAGGACTGCAGTTCAGTGTGGACGAGTAACCAGAACTTTCCGCCAGAGTCTACAGCTGGTGAACGCGAAGAAGAAGAATATGGTGCTAACTTTGAATGTGGTGCTAACTTTGAATGTGTTGCTAACTTTGAAAATAATGCCACACTGATATTTGTAGAAAACAGTCAGCACTCAATTGGTGATGAGGTCAGTTTCTTGCTGTCTTTTTTTGGTACTTCCCAGAAGATTGTTTGCTACTAATTTTCACTATCTGTCCCACTGAGGATTCAGAAACATGACACTGGACTGACAGAAAAGTATTCTGGCCAATGCCACAGCACAGTGATGAAAAACATTTGAGTAAGCTAAAAACACACGACAGGAGATTTACAAACATTAATAATGTCACTTAAAGGATACTACCAAAGATGAGAAAAGAATAAAATGCTGGTCATGTGTTTATTGAAGACTTGTTCTGTGTTTGGCAGGTTGGGAAAAGGATTGGGGTGGGGAGGGGGGGGTGTGGGGGGGGGGGGGGAAATACATGGTCTTTGCATTTGTATATATTGAAAGAGATTTACTATTGCTTTTTTAATGACAACCTTAAACAATTTTTTTTTAAACTTTCCCTTAGATCCCTTGAAGCTGCTTTTGCCTGCATGAAAACATATGTGAGTAGCCACAAGCAGTGTCAACAGGACCTCGGCAGTTTCTTGATCCAGCACTTCTTTTTAGTTTACTACCAGACTTCAGTAAACAGCTGCAAGATACAGTTCAGCATTTCAGTTCCTTACCCATTGGCGCTTGCTGGAGTTGAAAAGTTGGTGGAAACAGTTAATGTGGCACTCAGCTACAGTAAGACTACCGCTACAGCTACAGAAATTGTGAACAACATCTACAACAAAGTGAGTATTTCAGATTTAGGTATTGATTCATCCTGTAGGACAGTATAATCCAATCTCATTTTGTCAGAGTGAATAAGTGATTCATAGATGTAAAATAGGCAGCAATTTGGAGGTGATGCTTAACGATGCAGAAAGTTTGTAGAAAACAAGAGATTCATAGATGTAAAATAGGCAGCAAACTGGAGGTGATGCTTAAAGATGCAGAAAGTTTGTAGAGAACAAGTGATTCATAGATGTAAAATAGGCAACAATTTGGATATGATATTTAAAAAAAAAAAAAATTTTTTAACCTTATAAAAGTTTAAAAAAAAAATATTATTTCAGTAGCAGGTTCTGGGACTAGACTAAAGTGTTCTGTTTTTACAACACATAAGTGTTGTATATGTATTTTCATGCTCTCCTAATACCAGTTTGGATTCAAGGCATAATGGTTGCAGATCACTGTATTTACTTTGACAGGGGCAAAGGTGTGGAAATGTTCAGAAAGTAATGGCAAACTACTGAGCATAAATTGTCTAGTAAAGCCGCAAACAGCTAACCTATGGCATTGTTAGTCTTAACATTGTGAAGGATATGCAACTAAATTTTTATTTCATTAACAGTGATAAAAATTGATTTTTACAGTGATGAAAATTAGTAACCATTTTTGTATATTTGTTTTTGTTTTACAGACTGTAGCTGCTCTGAAACCTGATGATCCAATTACTTACTTGATATTAGCCATTTTAAACAGAGTGGCAAGCACCAGCAGTGGTCAGTTTGTTTTTCTTTGTAACATAAAGTTATTTAAAGACACTCTGTGCCGAAGATAAATTTAGGGTTTTAATCAGAACCCTTGCTAACATATATCCTGAAACTATTATGTGAAATGCTAATTAGTCATGAGGCCTGTGACAGCTTCGAACAACTTACAATTGGGGCAAACCTATCTCAGAACACAGATATTCAAATTTGGTTGAACTAGTATTTCAAACTGTGAGTGCAACCATTCGGCAGGAGGTGCTAGTGGCAGTAGCAGGGATAGTAATTTTATGGGTTCTGTTTGAGGGGCTGCCAATATCTGAACTGTAAATCCTGAATCACACTCAGGAAACATAAAGGGGGAAGGGGGAGGGGGTGCTGGTAGGAGCCACATATAACCGACAGTCTGTATAAATAGGAACTACAATATGGATGTTCATGCAAAACTCAAATTCTGGAGAACAAGACTAAAGTCTAGAAGTGGATCAACAAGCAGAACTTTCCACCAGAGTTTACGGCTGAGAAAGTGAAGAAGAAGAATCTCCCATCATGCTCGCAGTGAGATGAGAGCCGCTAAAGCATTGAGTTTGTTTTTTATAGTTTTACCCTTCCAGGATTGTATTCCACAGGATTAACACCCCAAGCATGAGACTGCTGCATGTAAACAATCCCACTGACATTATGCTTAAGATTTAATAATTTCACTTAACTGCATATGTGGGCTGAAAGTCAAGAGGACCGACTTCATTGCATCAGATGTTTTTTCCTGTGTGTCTCAGTCTCTTTCTGTAGGCCAGCCACTTGCTGAGAGTATCACACAAAGCATTACCTCCACAGCACTTGTGACCATCCTCAGTTCCTCCCAACTGTGATTATACTCTTGATCATAGTAATTAGTTTTTAATATTTTAAAAACTGTTCATCATATCAGCATTATCTTTCTAATGTTCTGAACTGACGTTGTGAATAAAGGTTTTTAGAATTATTGATTGAGTTTACTTACAAACAAAAATCTTAGGAAAACAGAAATGTTGATACTTTTACAATGTATTCACTTGTAGGCAATTGAATGAAGGAAAAAACATCAGACTTCTCTATAATCATAAGGTCTTTCTCTGAACAGTTTCAGGGGTTCTGTATATAATTTTGTTGTTCATTGTTATCTTAAAAACAGCACTATTAGAAAACATGCTTTATGCCTAACTGCCATTAACAAAAGGCTAGAGAACATGCAGTAAAATACGAACACACAAGTGAAGACTTCCAAATAATTTATGGCTTATTGATCGGGTTCATTTACTTTCTTAGAACATGCACTCATGCCGTCATTGTAACAAACTCACAGAGCATGTTGAGAAAGGTGGAGACAGGAATGCTCTGTGCAGAGTGGCTAGCATCACTTTAAAGGTTCCAGGTAGTTAGCATCCTTTGGATATTTTCTCCAGATATGCAGGTGTGTTGGGAAATAAGCAGGCAGATAGGTTGGCCAGCTCTGCACCACTTGGTGGTGAACTGATGTATGACAAGTTAGATATTGTGATGTCCCTTTGGGAGCGAGTGAACAGTGCATAGGCACAGATAAATCAATGCAGTCTGAGGAGAATGGCACTGCGAAGAGTTACAAGGGAATCTGGCTGATGCTTGACACTCAGGGGAAAGTGAGGCGGATATACAATCAGACAGTTACAGGTACTATCAGAATTTTAACTCTTCTCTTGCTGCTGAAGATAGAGATGGAGCACTTATAAGGGTGCCCGAGTGCTATGATGTCAATTCTTAATTCAACATTAGAACATTCAACATGCAGCAGTGTTCTCTTTAAATTCAGGGTAGAAGACATGGAATCATTTTCTCATGGGATCAGTCAGTAAAGGTACTTAGAGGTAACTGCTGCATCACTGAGCATGCATAGGAATGCCTAATGTGCAGTGACAATCACTGTTAACAAATGCAAGCAAAATATTACATAACAAGTAGGGCTGTACCGAATAGGGATTTTCACTATTCGGCCGAATACGAATAGCGGTACCAATTATTCGGCCGAATACAAATACGAATAGTGTATCATCATCATCAGGTACCTTGCCAACTGGCGTTGGCCTTGCCACAATCTGCGATCTCATGCAGCATGTACTAGTTCGTGTGAAACACTTCCATGCCATGCAACAAAACTGTCAAGAATCTTCTTTCATTGTCTTCCTCTATCCCTCCTTCCACAGATCTTTCCAGTGGTCACCATATGTTCCATTTTCCCTCTTCTCATAACATCGCTAAAAAATAATGACTGTCTCCTTCTGATGTCTGTGATTAGTTGTCTTCGGGCTCCCGCCTCTTTCAAAACCTCTTGGTTGCTTTTGTTTGGCTGTCCAAGGTATTTCAATCATTGATCTGTACAACCACATCTTTGAGGCCTCAAGAAATTGTTTGGCTTGCCAACCGATTGTCCAGGACTCACAGCCATATGTTAAAACTGGATGCCGTACCAAGCAAACGGGTCGCAGTTGCCCCCGCTACGACGGACTTAGGCAACAACAACTATTGTGTTATTACGAGAGTTATTTCAGTCTGTCGCAGTGAATGCAGAAACGGGTGTAAGGTAACTACTATTCGTATTCCGCCTGACCGCAACGATTCAGCCGAATACCGAATAGTTATAAGGTCCACTATTTGGCCCCTAAGCGAATACGAAGTGAATATTTGGTACAGCCCTAATAAAAGAGCATGCCAAGACCAAATGCCTGCTCTGATCTTTACTTTGCGATTACAGCTAACGTATAGATAGCATTTAGTGTGCAGAAACTACTTGATTATTAGTTATTTTTTGCATTTTTGATATATCAATGACAGATTCTCTTCTTTCTAACAGTGAAACCTGTTGAGTACAACAACCAGACAGGTAAGTCTCATTTATTAAAATTTTTATTAAATGAAAGGTAGTATAAACAATGAAATTCTACAAACTCTGCAGTGAAAAACCTCACGATTTATTTACTGAGTAATTCTTACATAAAGTTCCATTAAGTCAAACTATTATCCTACTCTGTCACATTCACTACTCTATTTTCTGTTCCATACTTGTACTATTGGATCTCCTTTGAAGATTTATTTTTTAATCTGGCATTCTCTACTTTGACCAATTTTGTGTGTGTTCCAGCCTTTAAAGAAAGCCATTATTACTGACTGTAACATTTTCTTGGGATAAAAACCTTTACAGTTACAATGATCCGGAGGTGAAATTTTTTTTTTTAAATAGATATATCTTTCAGTATAGTTAATGGAGTTTAGTTACAGTTAACATGATTACCTCTACAATGGTACAGCATAACATGAATAGAAGGGGTATTTAAAGAGAAGATGAAGGCAAGATTGTCTTGTGGTTTTTATTCCCCAACCATGTTAGATGGTTTTATTCCAGCAGACTACATAAGCCTTACAGTTACTTACACGTATGGTTCAGGACAATTTTTCTTGCCAGAAATTACATCTAGTATATTGTAGTAACCTGATATTTTTTGACCAATCTGCCCTTGATGGGTGAAATGGTCAATTTAATACAGATTCCTCCATTTTCCAGAAAATTTCCTGGTATATATTTTAAGACTGGGTTGATCTGAAAACTGTGGTAAAATATTTTTTAAAACAAATTGTGCCCTGAAGTGGATTCTTATACTTAGTCTTAGTCAAGGTTTCAGCCTCACTGCAATCGGATCACCACATACTTCCTTCATTCCTGTGCAAGTAAAAATCAAATGGAATGTCCCTCACTGTCCCATTTGAAAAATTGGTGAACAAGCAGTTAGTCCTGGCACAACCCATAAGTATGTGCATGCAGTAAATGCATAAGGCAGTTCTTACACATGACAACTATGTATAATGAATCTTAAAAAAAATTTTAGCTGACGTGACAGGCTGACTGACCATTTAAAGAAGGGCATAATTAGGTTGAACTTATCTCCATTAAAAGAGGAGAAGGATGGAGTAATTTTTTTATACCTGCATTTTTGGAATGTCTGAAATCGATCCTGCCTTAGTCTTCTCTTTAAACACCCCTTTTGTTCATGCTATGGTGTACCATTATATGGGTAATCATGTTAACTATAACTACAACTCTATTAACTGTATTGAAAGAGATGTCTTATTTAAGTTAAATGCATGTGAAATACATATAACTGTTCAACTCTTTCGGCACCATAAGTTTTAATGGGAGATAGAGGGAATTGAGAAACAAAACCATAATGAAAAATTGTGAATTAATTACATTTAAAGTGGCTGTATACATAGTTGTAGTGACTGTTTGGAGAAGCCAGATTTCTTTGGTATTTTGTGACAAAATATTTTTTTTAGATATGAAAATATAAATTAGCACATTATGCTATGAAGTGAAAGCAAGGGGTAAAGTCATTTACACACCACGGGTTGCCTGGGACTAAAAGAGCTGAATGTCAGTTTTAAATAATTTATGATGTATGTACATATATAATCCACTTGATGTAATCTGTATCTAATTTTTTTTTACAGACCCTCCCTACATGGGTGAGTATGACAGTCTACCACAGTGAATTATAATTAATTTGTGTACCATCTGTCTATATAATAAAGTTTCACATTAACATAAAAAGGCATACAAAGTAAAAGGCATATAAATGTAGACATATTTTAAATAGACCAATTTGGACTTCATGGATGATGTGCCTACTGTCATTGTTTTTTTTTAAGGATATTTCTTGGTACTCATTTAAATCTGTGTCGACCTGCGAACTAAGGTCATTTATGAGAATTTCACAACATTAACATAAGATATACATTAAAACATTTTTTACTTTACTTAAGTGATCCTCTTTTACCTGGGGTGTACAGGTTTGCCACAAAAATCACCATCTAGTCCTCTGTCAGTCAGGAACTTGTATTTTGTCTTCTCAGCGAACCCTAGGTCAGAATCCGTGGTTCTTGGTGTCCCATTCCTGCTATAGTGGCCACTTCTTGCCCATATACATGTCCACACCATCGTAACTAGACTAATACACTCAAGTTTGTAAGGCCTGGGTTTCAAGTTCCTGACATATTGTTTGATTGTGAACTGTGTCCCTTGTTGTCACTTGGACCACCTTTCCCAGATATCTCATGTCTGAAGCCTGAAACTAATTTCTGTGACCTGTTGTCATTGCCCATGACTCACACCCTTGGTCAGGGTGGCACATAGAGTGGTTAACAGCAATATTTGTCCTCTTGCCAATTTTCTCTTTTGCCGAGAAACCCTCAGTTCATTGTCTGGAAATGTCTCCCAGTAGCATGCACTCGTCATAACCTCACTAACACAAATTCCAGTGGACCGAAAATCAAGTCAGTGTCAACAGAAATTGTGCTTACTTGGGACTAATAACAATAATACATCCCTGCTGGAACTAAAATTATGTTCATGTTATCTAAATTTTATGCTTTAGCTTATTTGTGTTTACAAGGTTTTACAGTACACAGTATTGTGAAATAATTAAATGGTCATTATCAATATATGTGAGACCAAAAAATGTAAGCAATCCTGTTCCCTTTTAGTCGTTTGCTTTCTGTGTTCTTGAAAAATTGTGCATGTAGATCATCCATGCCACTTTACAATAGATCATCAATGCTACTTCACAGTAGATCGTCCATGCCACTTTACAGTAGATCATCCATGCCACTTCACAGTAGATCATCCATGCCACTTCACAGTAGATCATCCATGCCACTTCACAGTAGATCATCCTTGCCACTTCACAGTAGATCATCCATGCCACTTCACAGTAGATCATCAATGCCACTTTACAGTAGATCATCCCTGTCACTTTACAGTAGATCATCCATGCCACTTCACAGTAGATCATCCCTGCCACTTTACAGTAGATCATCCATGCCACTTCACAGTAGATCATCCCTGCCACTTCACAGTAGATCATCCCTGTCACTTTACAGTAGATCATTCATGCCAATTTACAGCAGATAATCCATGCCACTTCACACTAGATCATCCATGCCACTTCACAGTAGATCATCCCTGCCACTTCACAGTAGATCATCCATGCCACTTCACAGTAGATCATCCCTGCCACTTCACAGTAGATCATCCCTGTCACTTTACAGTAGATCATTCATGCCAATTTACAGCAGATAATCCATGCCACTTCACAGTAGATCATCCATGCCACTTCACAGTAGACCATCCATACCACTTTACAGTAGATCATACATGCCACTTCACAGTAGATCATCCCTGTCACTTCACAGTAGATCATCCCTGTCACTTCACAGTAGATCATCCATGCCACTTCACAGTAGATCATCCATGCCACTTTACAGTAGATCATCCATGCCACTTTACAGTAGATTATCCATGTCACTTTACAGTAGATCATCCATGCCACTTCACAGTAGATCATCCATGCCACTTCACAGTAGATCATCCATGCCACTTCACAGTAGATCATACATGCCACTTTACAGTAGATCATACATGCCACTTCACAGTAGATCATCCATGCTTCACAGTAGATCATCCCTGTCACTTCACAGTAGATCATCCATGCCACTTCATAGTAGATCATCCATGCCACTTTACAGTAGATCATCCATGCCACTTTACAGTAGATCATCCATGCCACTTCACAATAGATCATCCATGCCACTTTACAGTAGATCATCCCTGCCACTTCACAGTAGATCATCCATGCCACTTCACAGTAGATCATCCCTGTCACTTCACAGTAGATCATCCATGCTACTTCACAGTAAATCATCCCTGTCACTTTACAGTAGATCATCCATGCCACTTTACAGTAGATCATACATGCCACTTTACAGTAGATCATCCCTGCCACTTCACAGTAGATCATCCCTGCCACTTCACAGTAGATCATCCCTGCCACTTCACAGTAGATCATCCATGCCACTTCACAGTAGATCATCCATGCCACTTTACAACTTAGTTGTACACTATAAATATTTTAATTTATGACCAATAAAAAAAAATTTAGTATTATTATTTCACTATCAGTTAGTCTTTTCCATGATTTTGCAAATAAACCCCAGTCTTTTTTTAAAAACTGGTTCTTTATTGTGTTTGTTTAGAAGTTTTAAATTCTGTAGTTTGCCATTAATTCTTGAATGGTCGACATTCTTTACCATTTTGAAAACCAATGCAGAACACTCTGCTGAATGTCAATTTAACAGCATGCATAAAAATAAAATGGCCTAACTGATATCTTTTTGTGATGCTAGATAAAGACAGCTGTTACTTAACACGTGCAAAAGCTTGCATTGGACAACAAATGCTGCAGATGGTTTTGATCAAGACGCTTTCTTTGGATGTTATCGATATGATCTGCAGGTAAGTCCGTGAATTTAAGAATGCTGTTATTAAATATTATTAAACTTGCACATTTTTTTAAAAATGTGTAGAATTATATTTTACTATAATTACTGTGAATTTACAGTGTTGTTAATAAGACTAACATGTGCATGTGTAGTTTGGCAATTTGAAGATAAGTGGATTGACTTCATTGAACCAGATTTATATCTCATATGGAATAGGACATAGAAAACTTAGTAAGTGTATGTCCAGGCTTTTTTTTTGAGTAGCTCACTGTGACTACAAACCACAGAAAATGTCTCGAATGACTGTCTCTTGTATGGTCCATTAAGAAGGGAATACTGACCTAATAAGTCAGCACCATACTCAGAAATGAATGGAACTAAAGGGTAACCCCCCTCCCGCCCCCGCCCCCCAAAGGTCAATTTTCATCTGTTGGTGTATCTCAAAGAATGAATCCTAAAAAAGAAAAGAAAATAAAAAAAAAAAAAACAGAAGAATCCCATATGGCTTGGTCTTTCTTTACAGAATTCTAGCTGCCTGTGGAGCTCATCACACAAAGCAGTCAATCCATAGCTCCAGCAATGATAACCAGGGATAGTCACAAAGTTGCACATACAAAATGTAGTCCTAGAGAACAATTGTGTGCCATCTCCACAATGAAGGTTGGCAACAGTGTACCCATGTTGCCTTTAGGAATTTTATTTGGTAAGGCTCCAATGCCTTCCATGGCACAACGCTTGTACCACTGTCTGACAATTATGAAAATTTTTGGGTTTTTTTTTTTTAAAACCGTCCATCGCAAGTGACTAACACTGATTCTCAAGGATCCTGTTAACTGCATTCACTAATTTCTAAGGTCCAGAGCTGCATGGAGCAGTCCTATCATAACTCTAACCTTGTCTACTATCCATCATACCATTAAGTAGAGTAAGCATATTCTAATTATGTCTAATATCAGTTATACTGCACGGTAGAGTAGGTATTATTGCAGCTATGCCTACTTCATTATGTGCCAAACCTGTTTCTGAAATGTAAATGATGTTTACAAATGATGTTTTTATTGCAGTAACTGGAATATAAACTACATGGATGTCTGCCTCAAGGATGCCGTGTCCAGCTGTTCTCCAGAAGATAAAAATAAATTCATGCAAATTGGCTCAGAAATATCCACAGCCTTTGCGGCACTTGATGTTTGTGGAAAACCTAATGTCTGCTTGGTCTCGGAAGCTTATTTGTGTAAAAACCCCCTCATGACAAAAATATATCATGCTAACAGAAGCATTGATGACGTATGCCTGTGAGTAGTTTATTATTATCTCTGTAAGTTCAGATGCACATGTGTCACTTTTATTCATGATGAATCCCTCATATTACACAGAGAAAGACATATTAGTGGATAAATTATCCTCATAAACATTAACCATTTTCTGGTTTGTGGTCCTGGTGGATCCGGGCTTTTGTCAGAAATGTTCTTGGCTCCCAAGTGACCCATCCTTAAATGGGTATCAGGTGCAGTCCTGGAAAGTAAAGGCGGCTGATGTGATGTTGACCATATCAACCACCATGTGCTAATTTGTATAAAAAAATTTAGGTTTAGCCCAAAACGCCTGAAAAAAAACTGTACTTTTACTCACTTTACATTAGCCATTTAGTCCAGTGTATGTAGTGGCTGATGACAACTGTTCTGTTTTGGTTAATTTTTCTTTGGCTTTTTGCATAATAGTCTTGTCTGATCTCAACCCTTTTGACTGGTTTTGTTGTTGTTGTAAGGTCATAATTGCAGATTGACAGTCATAGTTTGATTTGTGCAGTTATCTTCCATGTTAACATGCACATTGATGCAATGGAGTATGTTGCTGTACGTTTCTGCTTATAAGATTCATTTTTGTGCTTTTTTGTATGTTAACTTTACTCAGTTATATGTTCCTGATGAGGTACAGTTGAATATGGCAAGCAGTAAATTGTACATTCTGTTTATGTCAGTCACTAAATGGAAAGACAATGCCGAGGGGAATGGAGGTGGTTGATGTTAGCAGCAGTGAACCTCAAGGGATTGAAATGCTGATGGAGAAAGAAACCCATCATGGAAGTCAAAGAAACTGCTGCTGTTGATTATAAAGAATAGTAGAGCATGGTACCGGTAAGAGTGGCAAGGGGTCAACCAGAATCAAGAGAGACCTCGGGCAGATACTAGCAAGAGGTGGAAGGTCTGGTGAGGGACCGAGTTTCTTTCTGTATAGTCATTTTTGTTTAGACTCATTTTGAAGTGTGCTTTAAGAAAGTGAAGAGTTAAAATATAAATGGCCTTTATACTATTTCAGTGCACGACTGGATGCTCAAGCATGTCTCAATAGCTACCTGTCTACCTGCAGTGCTGAAATGGGTAAACCTGTCAGAGATGAATTCAAGGTAATGAATTTTAGTACATCTGTGTCTCTGAAAATCACTATGTAATATTAGAAAATTTTAAAGTGAAACATATTTTGAAATCATAAATATTTTGGTTAATTTAATAATTCTTTGATCATTTTATTAAAAGTAATTTCTGATGCTTAGGTATTGTGAACATGCTTCAGAATTCTGAGGACCAGGTTCAATCCCAGCTGATGGTGATTTAGCAGCAAACCCTCTTGCATTGGTTTCAACAACGGTATCAAAAGCCAACCATTTAGAAAGCAGAGGCAAACTACTGAACATTAACACTGCCTAATGAAATCACAAACAGCGACAGCAAAAATACTGGAATTGGTTCTGAAATGTCCTCTAATGAATACGCAACAATTTTTTTCTTCATTGACAGCAATGAGAATTACGAATACAGTTTAGTGACTTCATATTTCAAATGTACAATTTTGAACGATGAACAAGTGGAAAACATTAGACAGATTATTGAATAAATAATAACTACAATCTAGGTCAGGGTGAATACTAACTTGTAGTTTGTGGCTACTAAAATTTGGATCCTAGAGATGTAGATTATAATGCATGAAGAATTTGAGCATCACTAAGTCATTCCACACAGGCATGAGAGGCAAAATTAATTGTGATTATGTATCACCTCAGAAGTTCGTAAGCAAGAGCTGAGTAAAACAAGATTGTAATGGTCCTTTTATTCTTTGGAAAATACTTCTCGCTCCTTTTGAAACATGTTATATTGGTCCAAAGAATCATCCAAAATTCATGTTCTCAAGAGATGTTGTGTGATAGTATCAGACATTACACACTGGGCTTTCCCATGCATGCTCAGTCCTCTGATGTAGCAGCCACTCCCAGGTACCGCTACTGATTGTTCCCATGAGAAGCTAGTCATAGTGTCTCCTATCTGGTCCTCAAAGATGGCATAGACATGTTTCACCAAGGTTTACTCCCAGAACACGCAATTGTGTTAGCATCAGTTTCATTATTATCCACTGGCCTAGTCACGCACATTTATGATAACAGTTCTGTTCATGCTTCTTTCCATATGCATTTGAGCATTACTTCTCAGCTGTTCAGCTCATTCATTACCTTTTACACCTGCATGCTTGAGTGTGTAGACCCATGTGATGGAGCTTGATTGTCACTTCTGAAAGCATTCTATCCACTCAGAGTGTTAATTTTATGTTGCAATGTTTTTTTTAAATGTGTTAAGGGAGTCTGAAATAATGACTGCATTTGTAGCCACTTGTTCTGCTACCTTTGTGAGTCCTCTAAAAGCAGCAAAAATCTCCATGGTCATGGCTGAGATAGTTGCTTAGTAAGTGCCACTATCCTCTTTTATTGCTTTTCCGATCCTGTCACTGTGTATACCCATGCTGATGCACACCATGGACCCATCTGTGTAGATTTTGATTTCTTTTAAATATGAAAGCTGATCTAAATACTGAAGACTGACATTAGTGTATCGATAATGTGGGTATTCAAGGAGGAGACCTTTGCTGGGTTTACCTGTGCTCTTGATTTTTGATCCCATTTACTGCATCTGCCTAGCTGGGTTTACCTGTGCTCTTGATTTTTGTTCCTTCTTACTGTATCTGCCTAGTTGGGTTTACCTGTGCTCTTGATTTTTGGTCCCACTTACTGCATCTGCCTAGTTTGGTTTACCTGTGCTCTTGATTTTTGGTCCCACTTACTGCATCTGCCTAGTTGGGTTTACCTGTGCTCTTGATTTTTGATCCCATTTACTGCATCTGCCTAGCTAGGTTTACCTGTGCTCTTGATTTTTGATCCCACTAACTGCATCTGCCTAGTTCATGCTGTGCATTTTTGTAATTTCATTCCAGTTTCTTCCTCATCAGTACACAAAAATACTATTCTGCCCAGGTCTACTATCTGTTCACTTGTGCCTCATGATGTGAACACACTGAAGAGAATAGGAGACAGTGGTCAACTTAGACACAAGCCTATTAAGCCACTTTAACTCTTTGAGTCCCAGGGGGTTTAGCATCACAGGCCCAGGGGGTAGTAAATAAAGTAATAAAATCGGCGCATCATGTGTTTATTGGGCTTCTAGGTAGGAACCTATGAACGTATGATGCGTTCCTTGGGACTCAAAGAGTTATTGTTTTGATGCACATGCACTGCATTGCAGTGATTCTCATTTGAAGAGGGTGCTGCGATAAATTTGGCCCATTTGATTTCTGTTGCATATATACTTTGAGGGGAGGAGACTGATATATACTTTGAGAGGAGGAGACTGATATATACTTTGAGAGGAGGAGACTGATATATACTTTGAGAGGAGGAGACTGATATATACTTTGAGAGGAGGAGACTGATATATACTTTGAGAGGAGGAGACTGATATATACTTTGAGAGGATGAGACTGGTATATACTTTGAGAGGAGGAGACTGATATATACTTTGAGAGGAGGAGACTGATATATACTATGAGACTGGTATATGCATCCATTCTTGCTCAGATGGTGGCCTTTACATTGCTTGAAAACCAAGACCAAGGCTATAAATGTACACATCAGAGGGTGACTATTTGAAGATCATGCTGTAACTACAACATACTCAGGCAAAGAGCTGCATTGTATTGTATTGGTATTATCTGACATCTGTTATAAATTTATACTGTATTTAACTATACTTATTACTTTTATATTATGTATGCTCCCGTTGTAGGTTCTGAGGCCCCATTTTGGGGAATAAAGGGTGAAGGGAATAGGCCCACTGCTGACCCTCTACCCCACCTCCTCAGCAAACATGTTGTGAAAGGCAGCTAATTAGGTGTATTTCCTTCTAAGTCGGAGTGCATTTGACTGAAAGGGAAGGAACCGACAGTCTGCATTCAAATAGGTAAAATCTGTAAAATGAAACTGCATGCAAAACTCAAGTTCTGGAACAACACCAGAGTCCAGAAGTGGATGAATAAACAGAACCTTCAACTGGAGTTTACAGCCGGTGAATGCTAAAAGAGAAAATATACTTTATGTACTATTATATAATGTTATATTTCATGAATCTGATGCAAATAACTTTTCTCATCAGGAAATATCTGATGCACTGGATGACATGTGTAAAGATTTTGTCAACCCGGAACCTCTTCTGTGCCCATCCATCAGAGGAGGAGATCGTGTTTGTGCCATTGGTACGGCTTTCTCCTGTTTCGCAAACCTCCCGATATTTTCAACAGTTGCTGATTCATTTACTTTGAGAGATCAATGCTTGTAAGTTAAATCATAACAATTTAATTTTCAAATGTCAAATTCATAACAAAATGCTTGATCTAATTGAGGTTGCTGTGTTGGAAAATAATTGTAAGTTAAAATGTAACAGTTAATATTTTCAGACATTCTTCTTCTTCTTCTTCTTCTTCTTCTTCTTCTCTTCCACCTTGTACCTCATCGAAGTGTCGGGGGGAGATTTAATGTTCGTTGATGAGCTCATTTTCAGACATTAAATATATAAATTTGAGAATTGCTTGCTGGAACTGAAATTGTTATATTATAAATACATTTTAATTTATATTAAAACAATATAGTGTTCACAAGTTAAATTTATTAGACAAATTAGTTAAGGGGGCAGTCCTACCTGCACTCGGGTACCATTTTGTTTTTAATGAATGACCAACTAAATATTAAAATATTGTCTTGAAATTTGGTGAGGAGCAGGCGCTTGATACTTAACAGTTCACTAATGTATTATTTGTTTTGTTCTAAATGTGTTCAAACTTGTAAAATTAATATTAAATTTAAAAAATGCTATAAAACTGAAGAAAAAATATATTTTGGTTTCAGAAAGATAATTTCTGAACTAACCTGAGTTTTAGAGTTAATGCATTTCAATATTACAGTAAGATCCCCTACCTCTAGTGTGTCTGTAACAGTAATACTCTTAACGTTATGAAGATCTCAAACTGAGGCTGAAATGATAAGCAGACTATCAAATTAAAATACTCATAACTCAACTTACATTAGGTGGTGTTTCTCAAAGCTGGTGGTGGGTGACCTAGCTGTTACTGTTCTAAGGCTGGGTCATCATCATCATGTAGCAGGTCCTTTGCAGAAAGTCGCTCTCATCACAGTCTGCCTGAAAGAAACTCGGTCTCTCGCCAGTTCTCCCGCCTCATGCATTTTCACATTCAAGGAGTCACTTATGTCCTGTGCCCATCTTTGTATTGGTCAGCCCCTGCCCCTCCTTCCTGGTACCATGCCTTCTGCTATAATTTTTTCCAATCCATCATGGCGCTTGATATGACCAAAATATTTTGCTTTTGAGAAAGGATGCTGTTTATTAGCCAATCTTTCTTGATGTTCAGATCTTTTAAGATGTCAATATTTCTCATCTTCTTTGTCTAAGGCTGGGTACCATTGTTTATTAACTTATCTCGAGCAGTTTAGAAAATATCTAAAAATAACCAGTTACAACCAGTAAATTCTGGAAAAATATTCCGAAATATGAAAATTGTACTCACTAGGCTTGAATGAGATCCAGGTACATTCGATGATCCCTTCTAATAGGCCTGCTTGTCATCTTTAGTAAGTCTACTCTTCCTCCTACTCTGGCTTCCTGTGTGGCATCTGTGGCTTCCTGTGTGGCATCTGTGGCTTGCTGTGTGGCATCTGTGGCTTGCTGTGTGGCATCTGTGGCTTCCTGTGTGGCATCTGTGGCTTGCTGTGGAGCATTTTTTGTCCAGTTTCTAGCAAACTGTCCAACACTGAGCTCCAGTCCCTTCACAATATCCAATAATGACATAGTACCATCACTGGAATACACCCACTGCTGTTGAAACAGCTGTAGTTACAGCCAAAAGTTGTAGCAATTCCAATCACTGATGAATGTTCTGGAGTCATCAAATCCCATCGATGGCACACCAATGTGATGGATAACACCAAGCAGTATCACCAAACTGTTCATTATTTTCTAAACATTCAGCTAAAGAAAATTCATTCAGGACTGCATTTCTCATAGGTGTACTCTGCCAGTGTTGCAGAATATATGTACTTTTGCTGATTGGTGGCTGTAAATCCATAACGCCGTAAAACGTATGTGATTCAGATCTGTCACTGCCAATAGTTCGCACTACAAAACTAGCATTCCAGTTTATACAACTGACTGTTACAATAGCTATTTTGATTTGTTCACATCTAGGGAAATCCTTCTAGTCAAAATATCTTTACTTTTTATATTGTTGCAGTAAAGTACAAGCTTACTTACTAACCGTGCCTCTGAGTTTCAACTAATCTGATGCTGTCATGTCAACTAATTTGTCATATTAGAAATAAATTGTTAACATAGTTCTGTACTCAAATAACTGATGAGCAAGGATATTTTGAGGTTGTGTTAATACGCAATATGCAACTTGGGTCAGCTCTGTGGCTAAGTTGACATGAACACTTCATAATGCCCGGATGCCTGGTTCGATCCCAGCTGCAGGCCATGCGCCTTGCGTTGGTTTCGACAGTGGTTTCAAGAAAGCCGACCGTCCAGAAAGCAATGGCAAACTACTGGACGTAAATTTGCCTAGAAAAACCACACAACAGCCAAGGGCTGTTAGGGTTGTTTCTGCAATGCAATCTGGGACAATCATATTATCTTTATATTTGACCAAAATTATAACATAGATTTGTAGCATACTAATGACCATGCCTCTAACAGCATTTCAAAAGGCAATACATAAAATAAATGCAATTTATTATTGCTTTATTTTATTTTCATTCATGATCCTGTTGTGCCATTATTTGTCACATAGGGCTCACAGTCTAGACCTCCATTCCATTATTTGTCACATAGGGCTCACAGTCTATTCATCCATTCCATTATTTGTCACATAGGGCTCACAGTCTATTCCTCCATTCCATTATTTGTCACATAGGGCTCACAGTCTATTCCTCCATTCCATTATATGTCACATAGGGCTCACATTCTATTCCTCCATTCCATTATATGTCACATAGGGCTCACAGTCTATTCCTCCATTCCATTATTTGTCACATAGGGCTCACAGTCTATTCCTCCATTCCATTATATGTCACATAGGGCTCACAGTCTAGACCTCCATTCCATTATTTGTCACATAGGGCTCACAGTCTAGACCTTCATTCCATTATTTGTCACATAGGGCTCACAGTCTAGACCTTCATTCCATTATTTGTCACATAGGGCTTACAGTCTATTCCTCCATTCCATTATATGTCACATAGGGCTCACAGTCTATTCCTCCATTCCATTATATGTCACATAGTGCTCACAGTCTATTCATCCATTCCATTATTTGTCACATAGGGCTTACAGTCTATTCCTCCATTCCATTATATGTCACATAGGGCTCACAGTCTATTCCTCCATTCCATTATTTGTCACATAGGGTACACAGTCTAGACCTTCATTCCATTATTTGTCACATAGGGCTCACAGTCTAGACCTTCATTCCATTATATGTCACATAGGGCTCACAGTCTAGACCTCCATTCCATTATTTGTCACATAGGGCTCACAGTCTAGACCTTCATTCCATTATTTGTCACATAGGGCTCACAGTCTAGACCTTCATTCCATTATTTGTCACATAGGGCTCACAGTCTATTCCTCCATTCCATTATGTCACATAGGGCTCACAGTCTATTCCTCCATTCCATTATTTGTCACATAGGGCTCACAGTCTAGACCTTCATTCCATTATTTGTCACATAGGGCTCACAGTCTAGACCTTCATTCCATTATTTGTCACATAGGGCTCACAGTCTATTCCTCCATTCCATTATATGTCACATAGGGCTCACAGTCTATTCCTCCATTCCATTATATGTCACATAGGGCTCACAGTCTAGACCTTCATTCCATTATTTGTCACATAGGGTTCACAGTCTATTCCTTCATTCCATTATATGTCACATAGGGCTCACAGTCTATTCCTCCATTCCATTATATGTCACATAGGTCTCACAGTCTATTCCTCCATTCCATTATATGTCACATAGGGCTCACAGTCTATTCCTCCATTCCATTATATGTCACATAGGGCTCACAGTCTATTCCTCCATTCCATTATATGTCACATAGGGCTCACAGTCTAGACCTTCATTCCATTCTGTCTTGTGTAATCACTTCTATATCATGGAAGGAATCCGGTCTAGCACCTTTAGTTTCTCTCATCAGCATTTACCTTAGGGTTTCTTTTGAGTGTTCACATTTCCCCAGTACATCTATTTCCTATTTCAGTGCATGTTTGGTGATTATTTGTCTCTTCTCAGAATGAGACTAATGTAGCATCATCTTCTTTGTCTTATAACTGTTGATACTAATGGTTGCCCAGACATTTCATTTTTTTATTACTCTTTATGAATTCATACCAGTTTATGTTTATAATTTTTTTTTTTTAAATTAATACATTTCTTTCCAATGCTTCAGTGGTTTTCTAGCTTTCACTGGTATAATTTGAAACTGATATAACATTAAAGTGGAAACTATGTAATTCCTTGATTCTTAAACTATAATTTAGAGCTCCATATTTTGTTCAAGCTTTTCAAAGCTCGTCCTGCCAATACTTGTCATAATTTCTTATCCTTACATAAAAGAATGTTTGTTTATTACAGGGACATGCAGAAAATGATGGTTTGCATTGCAAAAAAGACAACATCATGTGACGCCAAAGATCCCGATGTCAAGGATATGTTGGCCTCTGTTAAACAATTAAAGGCATCATTTGTCAATGCTTGCCCATACCTGACGGAAGACTTCTGCAGTATACAGACTTACTGTCCTGTTATGACTGCAGGCTGTGATACTGAAATGGAACGACAGCTCAGTAATAAACAAATACCAGTGTGCGAGTAAGTGGAAAGTTTTATAATGTGAACTCTTTTTATATTTTCTTCTTCTTCTTCTTCTTCTTCTTCTTCTTCTTCTTCTTCTTCTTCTTCTTCTTCTTCTTCTTCTTCTTCTTCTTCTTATTCTTATTCTGCTTCTTCTTCTTCTTCTTCTTCTTTTTTTTTCTTCTTCTTCCTTATTCACCGGCTGTAAGCTCTGGGGAAAAGTCCTGGTTGTTCGTCTGTTTGGACTTTGGCTTTGTGCCAGGGCCTGAGTTTTGGGTGTACATCCAAATTTTAGTGGGATGTCCAGTTTTAAGTTCATGGAAAGATATAAACCCGGACGAAAAGTATATCAGCGAGCTTCACAATATAACGAACAATAACTAAATGTGAACGTTCTAAGTTTAATATGTTATGGTCACCCTAATAATACTCAATGAAGCAGACTGTACTTGCAGCAGAAAGATTAACAGACGTGCAAAGCTGAAGATGCAATTGTGTGTAGATTTATGATAGAGAGCTAACAGTTTCTACTGAAGGTTAATCATTGAAGAACATATTTCTTTTTAATAGTTTAGGTAACTAAACTTGCTGTGACATTTATTAATATGTACATTAAGTGTAAACAGTATAAGTAATATCTTTATTTTTGCAGCACCAAACAAGCAGCTGATGCGTGTGTGGACAACTATACAACTACGTGTACACAAGCACAGAAAGTTCAGGCTAGGGGTGTTATAAACAATAAGGTAGTGCATTTTTTTTTAGAAATAGCAGACATATTTTAAGAACATTTTTTTTTCTTCAAATTTCTTGCTTGGTCTTTACCCAAAGCGGACAAACAGGTGTATTAGAAAACATCCAAAGACATGTCAGCCAAAATCTGTGAAATCAGCTTTCTCAGGGCAAGAAGGTTAATGGTCAGTTTTCTCGAAAGCCATAATAGCGTAGTTTATTATTTCATTTTTCAACAGGTCAAATCATAGGTCATATATATATATATATATATATATATATATATATATATATATATATATATATATATATATATATATATATATATATATATATATATATATATATATATATATATATATATATATATATATATATATATATATATATATATATATATATATATATATATATATATATATATATATATATATATATATATATATATATATATAAACACACACATATATATTTCGTACAACAAAAATAAGAAAATCCTAAGTGTAAGAAGCAACATAAATGTTTTTCATATCAAAAATGTTTTCCTTACTTAAAGTAGTAGTACTGGCATGTGGTAGTACCCTTCATAGAAACTCATTGTTTTAACAGATTCACTGCTTATAATATCTCAAACATTTAAAGATGCAAGAATATATAATCAAGTATTTCTTCTTCTTCTTCTTTCCTTCGCTTGAAATAGATTATCTGTATCGGCAATATTGTCTCTAGTATGAACTTCACTGTCTTTCGTAATTCACTCAGCAACCCATAAAGTTTGGCTTGTACCGGTGTTTCTCTACGCCAAAAGGTTTGCCTTCATATTTTGTATTTGGGACAGTCTTAGGAGGGCATGATCTGCTGTCACAGGTATCAATCCACATGTGACATGGCTGATTCGCCGCTTTTAAATTTTGTATACATGTGGCTGTGAAGTCAATTGTGCATTGTTCTGAGGCGTAAAATAATAACTTGCTCTGGTCTGTCCATAATATGGTAATCGTCTTGTGCTGGTTTTGGTGGCTTTATAATTGATTTGATTATTCTCTTCTTCTGTTGACAAGATACTGGTACATCAGGCTGGTCTTCATTTGCACCTTCCTTAGCTAGTTTATCAGCTCTTTAATTTCCACGAACTTCATAGTGGGATGGTATCCATTGCAAAGCAACCTTACACAGGTTGCCTAGTTTGGAGAGGAGTGTGTGTATACCAGGTAATTTTCCAGACTGGAGTGCCTGAAGTACCACTCTTGCATCTGTTAGGAATACCACAGGTCGTGAAATATGATGCATTTTAAACAGTTTATCTGCTGCTATTTTGATGGCTTGAACTCATGCATCATATTTGTGACAGGGTTTTCCTCTAGGTATTTTAGCTGTTTATCTGATATTATTTGGATGCTCAATAAACACTCCTGCTCCTTCATTTCTGCCTGCGTTTTGTGCTGACCCATCCATATAGACACAAACCCAAAGATTCTGTGGGTATTAATCATCATATAAATGACTGTTTTATTTTGCATCTGTTTTGTTCTTCCTTGTCGAAAACTCCTTTCACTTTTGTCTGGATGTGTATTGGCAACTTATAATCCTTTTTTCCTATGTATATTGATGCAGCGGGGAGTGACGAGAGGTTCTGGCAGATGCTCGAGGCTCAGAGGAAAGGCAAGATGGACGTTTAATCAGAATACTACTGGCACTTTTAGTATCGGAACTCTTCGCTGGCTGCTGAGATGGGGATGGAGTGCTAATGGGAATGCCCTGAGTGCTGTGATGTCGGTTCTTGAATCAAATCAAATCAAATCAATCTTTTTTTTCAAGGGGTCTGATCTGGAATAGCATTTATGGGGCTCTCAGTTGTAGGAAGATTGGTTTGCCTGCAGAGTCGTTGGGCCTGGTGGATGAAACTGCTTCTTTTTTTTAGTCACCCCATTGCTAGATTTTAGAATCTTTTTTTCATAAGGTGTTCAGACATGCTAAGAAGCTTTTCTGCTTGTATTAGCATCTTACTGTCTCTTTATTCTGTCAGTGTTTGGGTCATCACCATCTTCTCCATCACAGCTATAGGTGTTGATTTCATAACACCTGTTATGACTCTGGGCGCTTGATTTTGCACCTTGTCTAACTTTTGTAGTGTGGTGTTTGATGCTGTACTCCATGCAGTAGACCCATGTTCAAGGTGTGGTCATACATTTTGTTGATAACCCTTCCTAACTATTTTCCTATTTGAACCCCATGTTGTTCCACTTACCTTTCTTAGGGTATTTGTCTTTATTCTGGCTTTGGTTGCTGCCTTGTTGGTGTGTTTTCTTCATGTTAACCTATCATCAAACATTACTCCAAAGTATGTGGGCTCCTTATTCTCTCTTAGTGGTATTCCATTTATCTGAATGACGCCCAATTTTTATTTTGTGGTAAGGGTGAAGAGGGTGGTGCTACACTTGTCTATGTTGATGCTGACACACCATTTATCAGCCCCTGCAGCCATTGCATCTATGGATCTTTATAGCACTCTAGTGGCCACTGTTGCAAATGTATTTGTGCATCATGGTACCAAGTCATCAGCATACAATGCAGCAATAATACTATGGGGTAATTCAGCAATTAGGTTGTTGATATAGACCAGAAACAGTGTTGGGAACAGGACTCCACCTTGGGGAACACCAAGGTGTAGTAACACTTTCTTGGTGTTGAGTCCATCCATCTGTACTCTGGCTCTTCTGTTATACAAGTATGATTTCACCCATCTATACATATTCCCATTCAATTTGTAGTTTCTCAGTTTCTTCTTAAGACCTTCTTTCTGGACCTTGTCAAAAGCTTTCTTTAAATCTATCCATGCCCCAAGCACTAGTTTCTTTTCTTGGAAGGCTTTTTCAGTTTCTTGAGAGAGGTAGGTTGTCTGCTCTTCTGTTGTAATAGCACTGTCTAAAGCTTGCCAGCTGCAGCATGAAAATGTTTTTACTTTCCAAGTACAGTTGAAGTCTAAGTTTGATCATGCGTTCCATTGTTTTACAGAGACAGCTGGTAAGGCTAATTGGTCTATAACTGGACACCTCGGAACTGTCCTTTCCTGGTTTTAGGAGAGGTATCATGGTTGCTTCTCTCCATATTTGTGGAACTTTGCCACTGGCCCAAGAATTATTAAAAATCTGCAGCTGTTTTGTTTTGGCTGTTGTCCCTAGGTTCTTGTTGATTATTTCATTGATTTTCCAACAATAAAAGGGTACTTTCCAATTTTCAGCTTTGATATTGCTAACTCTAACTCACTAGATGTAATTGGTGCCTCCATTGACTTGGGATTTTTTTCATTTTGTTTTGAGTATTGCCATTTCTCTCCAAGCCTCTCTCTGTTTCTCTGGACTGACATCAATGTTTGCGGTCTTCAACAAATAAATTTGCAAAGTGGCTGGCAGCCTGTTTTCTTGTTAGGAATGCTCCTTCTGTATATATTGTAGTATTTGCCTTTCCCATGTCATTAATTTGTTTTACCAGCCTCCACATGTTCCTTGTGTCTCTATCAAAATTTAGATACTTTGGCTTTTTTCTTGCCAGCATGCCCTTCTAGCTTGCAGCTTGGCTCTTTGAAATTTGGCTTTTGCATGTTGGTATTTGTTAAACAGCTCTTGACCAGGTCTGATTTCAGCTTTCTTTCTTTCAGTTTCCGTATATTTGTGACATATTTCAATTCTTATCATCTCTAGTAACGTATCATGTGTGACCAGTTAACTATTTATGTGCATCAAGCAGCATTTTCTTAGTTTAGTATTTAGCACTTTATAAAATAATAATTTTTTTTTTATTGTGCTTAAATGAGGCTTAATCCTCTTGAGCCATTCTCCCCCTCTGCTCCGTCCCAGAAAACTGTAAGGGGTGGGGTACTTAAGGGTGCAACCCCCAATGTTTTCTTTGGTTTGTGTCCCTCTTCTGAACATAATAAAAACTTCTTGATATATTAACAATCTTTCATGGTGTATTGCATCTTATAATGTAATATTTAAAAAAAAACTGATTTCACTTAGGTGACATATGTCAAATGTTCTGGGACTGAAAGATTTAAAATATAAAACATGAACTTATTTAAGTGCCTTGGGGTGTATTGGGTGTGTGTAATTTATGTGTCATCATATCACCTTTCAGTTGTTTTCTCTTCAGTGAGCAGAATCCAGAAGTTAATCCCCATCCCAATGTAGGACACATTTTGTTGTGGTTTTAAAGCCCCACCCTGGCTGTCATCAGGGGCCCTAAATAAAACCTATGGGCTGAACAGGGGTTTTTAGGACACACGTTGGTGATTCTCATCCAAATGATGGCATTTTGTGTCACCGGGTGTTTGCTGCTAATCGTGCTGTCCTGATGATGTTGGAAGTCAGTCAGTCAAACAGAAGTCACTAGACTGGTGTCACTATACATTCTTTCTTTCCCTCCTCTCCTCCTCCTTGAAATAAATGAAACAAAAATACATTATTTGGATAAATTAGATGCTCTAATCAAAGTTTATTGATCGTGTCATGGTTAGAAATTAATTAGTAAATGGCAAATGTTATTTGTTATGTTATGTTAAGATAATGAGATAAATGCCTGGATAAATAAATGGGAAAAGAGCACAGACATGATCCAATAGTAGCGACTGTATAAATTTCATTCCATGATTATTCATGTTAACCCCCAGGTTACTTGATAATAACAAACATTTGATCAGTAAATAACAATATTTATTTTACTTTCCTTAGTTGGCTTTATTAGGCCTGTCAAAAGGCCTGTCCTGTCAAGCCGGAAGCATCGATCCATGTCTGTATTCCTTCCTGGCAGCCGTAAGGGGGATCTACAAGAATAGCCAGGCCAAACAAAACTGTGACCTTCTTGCATCACAATACACCTGCATACTGAGTAGTTACCCAAATATTGGCCAGTCAATGAATCGTGATCTGGGCAAGGACCTGATTGATAAGTTAAAGGCAATCACAACTGCCTCTCAGTGTTCAGGTATGATGAACTTTCAGAAAATTGTAAAACAAAATCATGTTGAAACATTTGAGTGAATTTATGAGTTTTTACAACTTTGGAATAGTTTAAAAATTATTTTTTTCTACGTGAGTTCCAGAGTCCCATGTTAGGGGAAGCAAAGAATCAGCACACTACCTCTTAACAAGCATATCATAAAAGGCAACTAATTAGAGGTTTGAAAAAAAAAAATTTGTTAGGCCGAAAGGCACAAGTATCTATACCAAACTGTAAATCAGAACACAGAGTGCCGGCAACTCCTTTTAAGAGCAAACCCCCACAAAAAGGAAAAGAAACAAGAATTAAATGTTATTTTTATGCAGTTTTAATGACTCCTTTCTGTCCTGAAATATTTATTTTGTAACTATGCTAATCTAATGTAGACACATGCATGTCAAAGTGTAGTCTTTGTAAAATCATTGTTAACTATACATTTAATGTTAACATAGCTTAGAAGTGTCACATTATTTGATGAGGTAACTTAAAGGTTCAAATGTAGAGTTTTTACTGAACTATATACATTATAAATGTTTTGAGGAAACAAGAATGTTGAAGAGAAACCCTGCAGAAAATGTTAATGACAAGGGCAAAAGATGATGGGCTGAATTCCATCCATGATATTAACAAGATTTTATAATATTAAACAAATTAGGGAATGGTCTGTGAGCTTTCTTTGACTTAAAAAAAACACATTTAAATGATAACGATGATATATTATCTAAACTTTCTCTTAATTGGCCCATTCGCCCATTGGCTCACCGATTGACAACTTTGTTGCCGATCAGGATAGCATTAGGGCATGTCTCCTTTTCAGGGCTCTTAATGCATGCAGTGCTAAGCCATTTTATATGGCGCTAATAACCTAGTCACAATTATAGCCTTAAGCTTCCCCTTTGAGAATGCTGGTTGAATTTGATGATTTTTCTTCAGCAGATCACCTACCTTCCAAACTTTCACTATGCTTTGTGTTTCATGACTGATAATGTTAAAATTAACAGACACGATTATTATGTTACACTACATTCCACATCATATCCTACAGAATGCTAATTATAAGTAACAATGTTTTGTTATATCTTTTCCTTTCAGCCACAGTTAATAGCACATGCACAAATCTGGCACTTGTCAACAAACTGACCGTTCTAATTGAAGAGCTGATTCTGAACACAAACTTTTCAGATATTGCGTTCTGCGCGTAAGAATAATTCAGAAATGCTCATATAAATGTGTTTTATGATGCTACTAAGTTTCTGTTAGTTTTTCATTCAGATGTAATCATGTACATTAGCTTTTAAATAACTATGCATGGGAAATCTATAGCCTGAAATGACAGTAAAGCTTATTCCTAGCTGTGGTTACTCAGCTAACCAATTTTTTTTCCAATTTATTCTATTTTTGCATTTCTTAAAAAAAAATCAAACACAAAAAAAACAAAACATATTACAGCACATCCATTTACATAAAACAACATCAGACAGGTCTGGGTTTTACTTCTCTTCTTCCTCTTTCTTCTCTTTTCTTTCACCTTCTGCATTCACCTCTTAAAATTGCAGTTGGCAAATAGGGCTGAGGTTTTCAGCTAGACTTTGATATTTGCACCTTTTGGCCCAACATGTGATTTCAGCAAGCTCTCTCTAGCTGGCTTTTTTGGCATACTTGTTAAGGATATAAGGTCTGTTCATCCTCTATCCACCCCACCCCCACTCCAAAATGAAGTCCCAGAACCCACACTCGGGATTATGTAATTTCATACATGTTATCTTATCAAAATCAACTTCATTGCACATTGGGCATTCTCAGTATATTTTCATATATTTCTTCTTAGTCTTTCTTTTTCACCCCGCTTTAATGATCATGGCAATAAGTGCGATTTGCCTTTTTCTATTTTGCTGAAGTTGATGTAGCCAGTATCATTTATAATTGCCAAGCTGTTTGAGCTTCCTAACCATATCTTTCTCTGTCTTAATTTACCTCTTTTGACTAGTAAGTTAATTTTTCTCTTATATCTTTTCTGTTGATATGAACTTGATCACATCACTAAACAGTAAACAGTATATGAAATGCAGGTGTCTTCTTTAAAAGCTGGTCCTTACCTGCAGAGAGCTGCAGGTTACACTAGACTGATATAGCCATTACTGTCGGGTTTGCCCTGTTGGCTTGCCTCCCAGATTGCAGTTGTTTTTTTAAATCTCTGTTAAACCTTCAGGTAGCAGCCTGGAGGGAAAAGACCAATTGATTGATCAACTGATCTATAGAAGCATCACTGAGAGTAATGTACTCTGAACTGTCCTTGCATTTATTGCTCTTCCCTGGCTGAGTCTTAAGCATTAGTATGCATGTGAAAAAGTTGAAAGGTGAGAAAATTGACCTCATTTTATCCCTTACAGTTCATCTGCTGCAAAGTGGCTAGCCACTGCTCAGAGAAACACACAAAGCACAAACTATATAGCTCTGTACAACTGCTGCAATTGTGAACCAAATGGCACATTCTGGCAACAAGCCCACAACCTTCAAAACACAAGGCTGACTTAATTCTATAGCTTATGATAGCTAGCTTATTAAAATAGTTGGAAGTGAAATGTGACTGCAGAATTCACTTAAAAGAACACAGGGGCATGCCATAATAATACTATATAATTAAGTACAATGAAGAGAACAAGAAGAAAAATGCCATCCTCCACAAATTAAGAACAGAGGGTATAGGGGTGGTGATAAACATTTTAGTTTGTTAAACACATACTAGAATTTGTCCTAAAACTCTCTTCATACGCAGAAACTGAGAGTCAAAACATGATAATAGCGTGATAATGTAGACAGTTTTTAGCATAAATAAATGAAACAAAACATTATATGAAATATTTCTTTTTTTCAGAAAAAGCCAATACATACTGCGTGAAAAGAAAGCAAATGATTGCAATGTTGCTCTTTTTGATGCAATCACTAATTGTAAGTTTGTCATGTAACATCTGCTTTCTAAAAATTTGCTTTAATACATTCACATTTAGTTGTTTATTCAAACTTTTTTAGAAATTCTCTGATATATATTTAAAAATTGGATAGTGGTACAACGTCTTCACTGTAATCCTGTGATAAGATTCTTTGTTTAGTAGAATTCTTCTCCTTCTTCTCATTCATCAAATGTAATATCCAGCGGAAAATTCTGGTTGTTCGTCCACTCCTGGACTTTAGTCTTCTTCCATAACTTGAGTGTTGAAAGCACATCTGTTTTACACATCTGTATGCAGATTGTTGGCTCCTTACCTCTTATGCAGATGCACTATGACTGAAAGAATCCCATAATTAACTCTTACGACATACTTGTTATGAGCACAGTGGCTCTATTCTGTCTGTTCCCCCAACAATGTGGCCCTGGAACCCACATAGGAAAAGTAGAATTGAATTTCAAGAGGTAATATATTGTCTGATTTTGCTAATTAATTTTTATGGCAACTTTGGTAGCTCAGTTTCTACACACATTCCCGCTGGCACTAATGTTGTAGATTTGAATCTGCTTATTTCCAAATATTAACAAGTTAAACCTGGCTCATAGCTACCAGGAAATATGCTAGGAAGTGAAAGTGGCTTGTATGATGCATACCATATGATCCACCAAGTGCCAGTCCATGTGCTCGATGCTTTTATGAGTTTGAAAAAGGTCCTTTTTGAAGAAAGTAACAATTGAATAGATGTAAAGTTTCAGTGGTCCACTATGTTAACCCCAGGAAGCTATAATTAAAAACTGTCCATTTCAAGAATTTATTTCTATACTAAACAAAACAAAAAATTATATAAATTCTTCAAGTCCAACAGTTATAGCTTCTAAGCCAATGATTTACTACTATCAGGTAATGACTACCTAGTAATTGTGTGTGAGAGAGAGAAACAGAGAGAGAGGGAGAGAGAGAAAGAGAGAAAGAGAGAGAGAAAGAGAGAATGAGAGAGCGAGAGTTAGAGAAGAGAGAAAGAGTGTTAAAAACTATGCAGTATTTGAAATAACCATTGAACGTCATATTTAATATTCATATTTTTCAGTCAATAAAAAATTAGTTAATATAATGTACAGTAGTATGTCAACTTACAAACTGAATTTTTTTTTTTAAATGGTACATTGTTAATAGGATTTTCTTTGAAATCTGAGATTTCAAGTTATGGAAGAATTTAAAACAAAAACCAAAAAAACTCACAATCAAAGAACTATATTACTGAAATAGATTCAGTTTTTATTTTTTTTATTTTTAACCTTTTTAGTACTTAGGAGTTATTCCTTAAACTCTTTGTCTTCTTCTGTGTTCATCCAAGAACATAAATGTACTGTGTCCGTTTACAACATGGCTGCAATATTTGCACTTTTGGCCAACACATCTGACTTCTGCAGGCATTGTTGCTCGAGATAGCTTTCCTGGAAACTCATTCTACCCAAAGGAGTTGTTACTTTAAAAAAAAATAATTGTGGGGTCTAAAGAAGTTCAAATAATAACACTTTTGAACTTAAAGAATTATGGTAACAATTAGGTTAGAGTCAAATGGTATACCACAGTTATGAAAAGAATATCATGCAAGGATTTACCAGTTAATGTATGGTGAGTTTCTTGCGACTAAATGAATTAAAATCATGTTTTTCAGTGCTACATTTTACTTAAAAAATTATTGATAACTTCAGTATTTAGTACTAACTCTCATCTAATTTTGTTCACATGTTTAATTTTAAAACAGCAATGGCATACAAACAGAAATGTGCTAATGAGAAAATCGCTTGTGATGTGGCAGCAGTAAATGTTCAGGAATGTATCAAGAAGATTGGAGTGTTCTCAGCTTTAAGTTGTGCGTAAGTACATTTTTCATTTAGTTTCAGATGAATATTGTCAGTGGTCAACAGTTAGATGTCTCTGTGGCAAAATGGTTAAGCCGCTGGCCTCATGCTGTGAAAGTTATAGGCTCAGTTCAAGAACTGCATCATTCTGTTTATGAGTGCAGTTTTTATAACTATCTTGTGGAACATTGCTGGATCTACAGAGTTTGTGCTTTGTGGGACACTCCTAATCTTTTTCTTTTCATTTTTGCTGTCAGTGGTTTTCAGATGAGAAGGCCACAGGCCTCTATAAAGTTTGTGATGCAACACATCTTCCATACAGCTTGGCTTCCATTGGAATGCCAACATGCCAAACCGGGAATCTCTCTATTGCGTGTAGTGAGCATATCTGTTTCACATGTTCATATTCTGTAGTGCCTGTCCACATGAATCCATAATCTTGAATATCTTGTACATATGACTGCAGACTCTGCTGTGTCCAGTATGCAGTCTAAATATAATGTCTGTTTCTTCTTTTTATGTGAGGTGATTGACTGTGGCAGATTTAGAACCATCCAGAGCAGTTTACATAAATTTAAAGCGGTTTAAATTTAGAGCAGTTTAGTGACAGAACTAAGAGGTGACACTGCCATGTTTAATCTGTACCTTTTCTGTCTTTCAGTTGTCATAAATTGTTAAAGTGTATTGATCCGTCATTTCCAAATTGTGTCAGAACTGAATTGATGTTCTCAAGATAATAAAGAAATACTTAAAAATTATAACTGGGATAAAACAAACTTGACTGGAAGAAACAAAATGATGGTTACTTGACTTTTGGTGCCAGCCTTAAAAAATGCCAGCTTTCTTCTAGGTAATCTTTGTGAGTTTAAAATGAAAAAAAATCTTGCAAATAAATATCTGCCATTTATTTTAAATAACAAACAATGTGTTTGAATAACTTGTATGTGTAAAGTTGATTGCCTCATTTCTAAAAGATATAATTGTGCAAGTATTTTGAAATTTGGGTCAGAAATATGATGAATATACCAGCATATTTTCCTTTGAAAGTACATTACAAGCTTCTGCTATTTGCTCAGTTGTGATTGCAGACAAATATTTTTTTATGTAACACAGCGACAAACAGAAAGCAGCCAACTGTATCACAGAGAACCTACCATGGTACTGCAGCTATAATTCCTCATGGCTGGACGGCGCATTCTGCAATGAAAATTTTGTTTTACAGGTAATACATACAATAGTTTTTAATGTTACAGAAATATTTATTCTTCCATTTATTTTACATAATCTGTGTTTACACCTAATTTTAGATGACTTCTTTCAAAAGTCAAATGGGAACTAGTTTCATGAAATTTTCTGGCTTTATTTTCAAATTTCACAACATTCTCAGAATGGTATTATTAACTTATTTAAAAAGTATGCATACTGCAACACGAAAATTTGTTGTAGACTTTTCCTTTTCAAGTATAATGTTATAGTGTCCACATCACTTCTAAGAATACGAGAATTGGGAGTTAAGGTCAGCACAGCCAAGCATGAGAAGCACAATGAACACACACAAAGTCTTGTTAACCAACATAGGACTGACACTATTAACCGTTTGATGCTGATAAATATGTTGAGAGGGGAATCTGAGCACCTATGGATGTGTCTGGAGTGCTGTGAAAATAATCTCATAACTCAATGTTTTTCCCTTTCAAATATCATTGAAAAATGTATTATTCACCGGAGTTACAGTAATTTTGTATTATTTTTATTTTACACTGTAAGTTAACTTACTTTAGAAATTATTTTTTTTTAAATTAAAAATGTACAGTGCTTAAAACAAAATTTTTTATTATATACATGCACAATGTAACAAATACAACTTTCATCATCCGCTTATTTATTTTGTGTCAAATATTTTACTTCCTATTAACAGTTATACTCACAGATTGTAATATATTTTATTTTTTAATTATTGTTGTTTAAGAAGAAAAACATATGATTTATAAAGTGTAGCATACAAAATTAGACTAAAAATTAGTTATGAAAAGACAAACATACATATTCAATTAAGTTTACTCAGGTGCCACAATTTTGAAAATGGGGATTGTCACGGGATGAAAGCCCAAGACAAAGCATAGACAAATCAATAATAAAATAGAACTGGCAATGATCCCCTGGCCACTTACTATGCCTCCTCAGGCCAGATTTAGCTCGCGGGACACCAACTGATTAGCCTTGTACTACAAGCATCAATAACAGGTTAGGCAGCTTTTAAAAGCCTTAACACAACAGGAAATATAGAAGTAAAATATACCATTTGAAAACCAAGTTACATATCTTAAATTCTAATCATATTTACCTGTAACATATTCAACTAAAAATTGAAGACATGAAGTAGACCAAAAGAATTTGTTGAATCAAGGACATTCAAGAGAAATCCTACACTGAATGCTGATGAGAAGGGTAAAGGTGCTGAACTTGATTCCATTCAAGATATTGACTGGAGAGAATTGGAATTGAAGTATTGACTATGAGTTTATGTTATGTGTATATGGCATAACATAATGATCAATTTAGGAATGTTATTGAATGGCATATAATGTGTAAAGAACATTTTTGGTATATTAATTTCATGTTTTATTCTGTGTTTTGTGCTGTTTCACCATTCTCTATTGATTGCTTCAGAGGTCCCTGGTACTTAATGTCCTTTAGATGGTTTATCCACAGCATGTAGGTGTGTTAGGAAATGAACAGAATGACAGAAATATTGGCTGGTGCTGCAGCACTGGATTATGTTGATGCAATGGAAAGCTAGAAGAAAGGCTCTTTGGGGGCAACTGAACAATGCAGAAGCATAATGAGATAATTACAGCATGGAGAGAATGGTGCGACGGGGAATGAACAGAGGATCCAGCTAAAACTGCACCCAGAGGACAGACCAAATGGACATATAATTCAAACTGGTACCATCAGAATAAGAGCAATTTGCTTCCTGAAGACCAGGATGTAGTGTGTACAAGAATGTCCTATGTACTTCTGTGTCAATTCTTGGCTCAGCTGAACTGGTTGTGTAAATTTAAGAAAAAGTGGAAAACTTATTTCTGGCACTTCATAAATTCATTCACAGATTACAAGTGAAATTGGAAAAAAGAATTATATATCTGAGAGTGGCTTGTCCTTGGTGGTTTCACTAAAAATAGTTGCTGGTGGCACTGGTAGCAGACATATTACCTTGAAAATGACCGCACAGGCTAAAAATGACAGCTCTACAGCAAGGTAAGGAAAGGATTGGGGATTTGTGCAAATGTAAGCTTTATATAGTGAAATTCATACAAATTTATGTTTGTAGTAAAACGGTAATGTGTGGATAAGCCAGATGTGTCGAAAATTCAGATTAATTAAATGAAGACTGACAAAATGTTTTCAATACTTTTCATACCAGCTGAAATATATATTTTGGTTTGATGTTCTATGTAAGATATGCCTGCATACGCTGCATAACATTAGCATATGTAACTTGGCAGCAAGATGTGAAACTGCAAAAGTTGCCTGTTACATATTATGTACATAAGTAGTGCTGGTGGAAATAGAGTTAGCAGTTGATTTATACTACAAATTGCTAACATTTATATGAAGTACAAAAGTTAATTGACTACATTTGCCTAATATTGGATAGTTTTATCCACACTATGATACAATAGTTCTAAAATACATGAAAACAGAAAGATCTGTGCTAGATAAATTAAACACCAGAGACAGAGCTTAAAAGACAATAGAGGATACAAGTTAACTCTTTGAGTCCCAGGTGGTTTAGCATCAGAGGCCCAAGGGGTGGTCAAAAGAGGCGCAAAATCGGTGCATCTTGCTCTCATTTGGCTTCTAGTTAGGAACCTATGCACATATGATACGTTCCTTGGGACTCAAAGAGTTAACCAGATGCATTTGCTTATTATAGGATAGTCATTTTTCACACTATGATACAATAAATCTAAAACATTAAAACAGAAGGATCTGTACTGGACAAATTAAACAATAGAGACAGAGCTAAAAAAGAAAATAGAGGACCTACCATGTATGGACTAAGGGGAGGGGGGGGGGGGGGGGGGGGTCAGAGAGATGATTTTAAAAAAAAATAACAGAGCCAAGAATATAATGCCACATCTAGTTTGAGAGTTGAGGTGGAGGTAGTCTTTTTGCTGGCTTGAGAACCAGCTGCACATGTATGTTGTGATTGTGACCGACTCACAAAGCCTGCTTCAAGCATAGTGACAAGCATAACTTTATAAGTAGTTGTGAGTAGTTAGTGTCCTGAGGATATTCTCTCTGGGGAATGAGGATGTTTTGGAAAATTGAAGAGGCAGATAGTTTGCTGGTTCTACATCACTTGATGATGCATTGACGCATGACAAGGTAGATGTGGTCTAGACCTTCTGGGAACAACCCAAATTTATCTTTTCAGTCTGGATGGAGAGAATGGTGCAGGTGACAGGAAGTGACCTGGGAATCTGGTTGACCTTCGAACCTCAGAAAAAGCCAGACAAACATATTAGACTGTTATTGCTACCTTTAGAAAAACATTCTGCTCTAGCTGCTGTATATGGGGAAGGAGCATTATAGGAATTCTCTAATGCTGTGATGTGATGTCGGTTCTTAACATAACTCAAATGAACTCAGAAGAAAATCATACATAAACTTTGCATAGAAATATAGTTCTTACAATTTGTACATCATGTAATGATAATCTGTGTAAATTTTAAACAATTTCCAAGTTATGAAAGCTAAAAAATACAATGTCTTTTTTCTTCTTCATAGTTCTGAGGTGAAAGATAAAACTCCAAAGGTTTATACCAACAAAAATCCACAGAAACTGCCGGATGGTAGCAGTGAGTTTAAATTTAATATCAATGCCGTTCAAGACTACAGAACTGGAGGTCATCGAACAGTGATTGTACAGTTTATTGCCACACCATATCAGTTGACAACGGATCCTGTCACTGGTCAACCAGTGGAGACAGCAATGAATAACATGAATTTTACAGTACTAACACTCACAGTAAGTAGGAAAGAAGTTATCCACAAACTGGGAACTTTTCAGCTAGACATTTTAGTAAAAATCAATTTTTTTTAAAATAAATATACCCCTGCTTGCCTCCCCAAAATATTCTGTGCCTTGTTATAATTGTGGTTTTTGGAAGCGCCTAATTTTTCTTTTGTGTGAACATTTTCCCCTCCCCTTTGGTTAAGCTTCTTGGTGACAATGGGGCGGATTAATTTCTTGGTGTTAGCTTGACAGCAGTCACAAACTCCTAGTTTGATGAATCTTGATAATCGTAGCCTACAGGCCCTTTATTCAGGCTTCTGCTACACCACTTCTGAGCTGACATGTTTTAGCCAGTTACTGATAAAATAGATTCTTTAAACGCAACAATATTGCTAATTTGCAACTGAAACATACTAGGTTTAGGTTAGTTGCTTATCCTTTACAAGACGTTGTAGAACCAACCCCAACAGCCCCTGGCTATTGTGTGGTTTTTCTAAGCAAATTTATGTCCAGTAGTTTGCCGTTGCTTTCTGGACGGTTGGCTTTCTTGATACCACTGTCAAAACCAATGCAAGGCACTTGGCCCACAGCTGGGATGGAACACGGCATCCCGGCATTACGAAGCGCTCGCATTGACTTAGCCACAGAGCCGACAAAACATACTAGACAAGAACAAATTTACACCTGTTGTATGTATCTGGAACTAGGAGCTATAAAATTTAGTATAAACATTTTTTTGGGGGGGGGGGGGGGGGGGGGGGGGGGGGGGGGTATGAATATACCTACATGTTTTGATGGATCTTGAAAAATTTAATCCAAAGGTATTGCTTTGCTTTTAAACATCTTTGCCACTTCTAAACTAACATAATGAAATGTCAACCAGCTGCTTGTGAACAGAATACATTAAAAGAAAATTTGTTGCCAGTTTGCATCCTAACTCTTTCAATCCCAGCAGTAGCTACACTGGTACAGCTTACTTCATCTCTTTCGGGGGCAAGATTTTGTGGCCGTCCCCACAGGCTGTTCAAGGTTTATAGGGTATTGCTTGTTTCAAACATTTTAAGCACATTCACAACAGATGACAGCATCCTTCAACGAGCATAACATTATAAAAACTTGAATGATGCAATACTCACGAACCATCGTGCCTTCAGTGCTTCCCCCTGCAGTATACAGGTGCTTGTGGCACCTGAGCTACTCACAACAACAACACATTCAAGAAATGACAGTCATTCACAGAGAAGACAGTTGTGACAAGAAAGCTGCACAATTTGTCTGGGAGACAGTGTGTTGGTCACGTTTAACAAATGCGAGCCAGTTTTTACCAACGTGTCTATAGATGGGGAAGGAACCCTAGATCATAGCACAGCCCATGAGAACAGCCAAGAAATTTCATGCCCCTGTTTAGAGTAATAGTTTTCTACAACATATATTTTTAGTGAGAAATAGTTCTAAAAATGATGTTAAGTGATGATTTATCAAGTAAATGTATATTGTGTTACTAAGCACTGAATGAGTTAAACATTTTTTGAACATTTGAATACATTTAGATTTGTTTTACATAGCTTAGATTGAACCAAATTAGTTTTAGATCGATAAATGGTGTAGCAGAAACCTTCAAATAGATTACCAAATTCATCACCCAGGTCACAGGAGAAGTGCAAGACAAATGTAGAAAACTGTGACACTGGGCTGCAACCTGGTTGTATTTTTGCTCAATTTGTAGACTGAAAGGATATAGTTTCATCGCCCAGCTTCTGAGTTGAGTGCAAGGCATGACACTGTGAGCTGCAGATTTCATTTGGAATGTTTTTCGACTGTGACCAACGTGGTGGGGTGAATTGTAGATTCAGAAAATGGCACGATGCCTGTTGTCGCAATATTGGTGGTGCCATTATGTGATTAAAATTGATCGCGTGTTCAGCTGCTGATCTTTTGGTGACTTCTGCTACCTTCCATGATAAAACTGCATTTCTAATGTCAGACTGTTTGTCTTAGCACTTCGGATGGCTACAGTATGCTTTTAATGCGTGTGTATGCTAGATATGCTGAGACAGCAGTCTGTCAATCTTTCCACAAGGGACTGTGATAAACATTCTGTGTGTTTTTTGTTGCCACAGGAACGGAGCAGCTATTGGGGTGACCCGTTTGCTATAAAGCTGAAACTAAGATTGCCAGATTAACCTGGTATCAGTAAGACAACAAAAGAAGAAGAAGCAGAAGAAGTTTTATGTTGTTTGGCCATCTAGCTGGGAAAATGGCCATTAACATACAAGATTACCTTTTAAAATCTGAAGTCTCCATGAAAAATTTCCTACATATTTGCATATTATTGCCACATGGTAATTAAAATAAAAGCAAGTAAAATTAAGTTTAAACACAAGAAGTACAATTCATAATTTTCAGTTTTTTATAAAAAATGATTGTGATTTCAGATTTATGTTGAAGATGCTACCCCTCTACATTTCACATGTTCTTCCCTGAATGATCCACACATGGAAACTTTCGATCATTTGTGAGTAACAAAAACTCTATTTTTATGACATCAAATGATAATGCTTTTTATTAGGATTTACATGTGTAAAACTGTATTTTTTGTCTTTCCCTCCTCTACCTCCGTCCCCATCAGTTCTTATATCTTTTATATCCACTCCCAATGGGACCAAAGCCAGATCTCATCTTATGCCAAGCACTCCCCCCCTCCCCCTCCATATCACTTAAGGCTGCCTCCATGCTCCCTAATGTTATTTGGGCCTGACTCTGATTTCTTCCCTGTGTGCTTCCATGTGCCCTTCTATTTCTGTTGTCCATAAAAATGAAGCAAGTGCATGAAAAAAAATGAGACTTTACATGTCTTTGGTACAGATGGCATATAGTTCGATCGATTTATTGATCATTCCTGGCAGTACCTACAAGTTTACCATATCCTCCTTAAATTTAAAAAAAAAAAAAAGAAACTAAAAAAAAAAAAAAATAATCAGTCTGACAAGGCAGATCCCTGATACCCCATTCAGCCTCCACAAAAGTTATAATTAAGACCCTAGCATTGGCTACACCAGCCTGACGTGACCTGCAGTCCTGTGTAGGTAAGGACAGCACATAGTCTTAAGCCTAGATTTTGTAGAGACCAGTCAGCATCATGCTGGGTGTCTTTACTTCCCAGAATATTGCCTGGCACCCATTTTTTGCTGGGCTGACCTGGGAGATGAGATCAGTTTGGAATCAATCTGACTCACTGGGGATGTGACTGTAAACCTTTGGGTGGAAAGGTCAGCATTTAGCCACTGTACTACTGTGGCTTTTTTGACACCCGTCAAAGTACTAACCTAGCCTAACCTTAAAAGTGGTACTAGACATTGAAGATGCATTGGCTGTGAAAGCACATAGGGCTCAAGAAGTGGCTTGAGAAAGAGAAACTTTCAGGTATGTCATGATGAGAGCAACGTTCTGCAAAGGACCTGCTGTTTGGTGATTGATGGTCATAGTTAGTTGCACACCCTTTACAAGACATTGCAGAACCTACCCCAACATTTGTTAGCTGCTTTGGAATTGCTAGGCAATTTTATGTTCAGTAGTTTGCCATTTCTCTCACCTATAAAAGTCAATGCAAGGCCATCTGCTACCAAATCACCAGCAGCTGAAATCAAATCCGGTGCCTCAGAATAACAAGAAAAGATATAAAATCGAATGAAAAGTAAATTAGCTTCTTAATATAACAAACACAAACAAACCATGAACGTGTTCTCTAGCCAGCAGTTAGTAATCTTAGGTAATATTAGACAAAGACTAGTTGCTTTGTCTGAGCTAAGAACTGGAAAAAAATTTTAACCCCACATGGTTGTAAAATCTGGACTTAGTGCATAGTAAATATAATTCTTAGTTATTTTATTCACAAAATAAATTATTAAACATATTAAATTCTGAAAACACTAAGGTGATTTGTTACAGAAGTAAAGGTGGCCGGCTTCATACTGACCACATAACCCACAGAGTGTCGATTGGTCTGTGTAATTTAGGTCTACCCCTACAAGCTCTATGCACCTGAAGACATGGATAGGGTACATTACTTTTACTTTCACTTATTATATATCTTATTCTCCTCAAGGCGGGAAAATGAATCCTTCACTTGCACTTAAAATGTATAGACCAGTGGTTCCCAACTATTGTGATTTGTGGAGCTCCTTTTTAAAATCAATTTCTATGGTGGAGTGCCTTAGGCCTACAATATCTTTACAAGTTAATGGAGCTAAAAGTAAACATGACATAGAGTGTGTGACAGGCCCACTCGTTTTTGTGGTCTGTCAATCATTTTGGAGCCAGTGCCAGTAGATTCTAGCTTCGTTTTGTTTATTAACCTTTAAATTCATTGAATTTATTTATTTTTGTGGAGCTGCCGCTGAGCTCCTGGAAATGCACACGGAGCCTCAAGGGCACCGTGGAGGTAAGGTAGAGAACTGTGGTAAAGACTGTCAGATGAGGTATTCTTTGTTGAATTTTGTAATCTAGAAAATATTAAAACTTGCATTATTATGTTGCAACAACATTATAATCACGTTTGTTGAATTGCACACAACAAAATTGAGTCTTTTAAATTAATCACTCTTCAGATTCTTCGACTACCTTGTCAGTGGAATTTACACATTAATCAGACATTTGACAAAACCAATTGCTGTAAGTTTTTAATTTTTTTTTTAAAATATATTTTATTTTCATATAAAATAAATGGCTCTTAATTTAATCAACCTCCAAAATGGCGGCTTTAATATGATTGCGTTCAAAAGAGAACTAAATTGGCCAATTTCTTGCCATAAAATATCCAAAAATATCCAAATGGGGCTCAGTTCTATTAAAAATATGCCGGGGCTCCGTATAACGAAACAACGAGGACAAACATGGAGAAACTGGTTGCAGGGCAAAGCAAGAAGATATGCCAGTAAACTCCTACTGGATACATTGAGCATGGAGACACTGAGGTAGTGGCTGCTGCATCAGAGGATGTAGCAGGAATAGATTGAACTTATGTGCTAAGATGGGAGTCACTGTGGCAGAACGGCTAGAGGAGCGCCGCGGATCAGAAGGTCGTAGGTTCGCTCCCTGGCGGAGCCAGACTTTTCTTTAAAAAATGACCTTGGCTCCCAGGTCGACCCAGCCTTGAGTGGGTACCGGGTGCAGTCCCAGGAAGTAGAGGCGGCCGGCGGGATGCTGACCACATCACCCATCTTGTGCCGTTGGTCTATAAAAATATAGGTCTAGCCCTATATGCCTAAAGGCGTGGAAAAGGGTTCTTTACTTTTTACTTTTTATGTGCTAAGATGTTGATATGGACAACAAGTAACAAGTATGTTGCCACTATGTGTGCTGTTCAACCATAACACTGTCCTGGGCGTGCAGACACCTAACCATATACATTTTGCATTCATTCACTATTTCTTTATGTATATTAGAATATTCTTCTTTATCATTCTTTGCAAAAGATAATAAGTCAACTTTATCCCCATGTGGATTCTAAGGTGCAATTTTGGAGGCCACCACTTCCTTGAGTAGAAGGCAAACAAGCAGACTAGTCCAAAAGTGGATGAGCAACCAAAACTTGTCAAAGCTGGTGAACCTGAAAAAAGAAAAACGAAAGAAGAAGCTGAATTGTATATTTTATCATCATTATCATCAAGTGTTTGCTGACTGGTGTGGGTGATCAGGCCTCTGCACATTTAACAGTCTACAACAGCATGTTTGAGTTCTTGTGCTGACACGCTTTCATGCCATCATAAAACACTGTCAAGAATCTTTTTGCATCATCTTCCTCTGTCTTTCTTTCTGTTTTTCACTTTTTCTATTCTCATAATATGGCCATAAAATGATGATTAACTCTTTCTGGTGTTTGTGATAAACTGACGTTGGGTCTTTCTAAACATCTGGATTATATCTAGATTACTCATTTTTGGCAGTCCAATGAATTCAAAGCATTTTTCTGCAAAATCATATCTAGATGCCTTAAGAAATTTTTAATAATGTTTGAGTGTTATATAACATTTTGTGTTATATTTGTTACGTTTTCATGCATTGTATATATGCAGCATTTTGAATATATTTATTAGTCTAGTTTAATGTTCACTGTATTGTTGTTAAAGGTTGTTACTAAGACCAAATGCAAACATGTTGTGTTATCTTTGTTCTGTTTTCATGCATTGTATATATACAGCATTTTGAATATATTTATTAGAGTCTAGTTTAATATTGACTCTATTGTTGTCAAACTGACTGACTGACTTCCTACCCCACCAGGACATCACATAAGCGATAAACACCAGATGACACAATGTGCCACCATGTGGATAAGGTACACCGTGAAGAGGTCCCAGAAACCGCCTTTAGCCATTAGGCCATATTTATGGCTGGGCTATATTGCAGCCCCTGGCATAAGCCAGAGTAGGACTTTAAATAATGCAAAATTTCATCCTAAAAAGGACGGCAAGATTGTTCTATATAGGCAATCATTGTTGTCAAAGGTTGTCACTGAGACCAAATGCAAGCATGTTGTGTTATCTTTGTTATGTTTCATGCATTGTGTATATATATATATACAACATTTTAAATATATTTATTAGTCTAGTTTAATGTTCACTGTATTGTTGTCAAAGGTTGTCGCTGAGGCCTACCAATGTTCAGCATACGGTGGCACATGCAACTGTGCTGCGACAGTGTTTTCTGGGAAGAGTTATGTCAAATTTAGTGTGTGCACTGGAAAAGCCATTATCACTTTAAAACCTGAAAAAAGATCAACCACCACAGAAAGCCTGGGGATGAGAGTATTTTTAGAGAAGAACCTCCAGAAGGTTCATGTAAGTCTTAACTAAGTATATCACCTACAATAATTGTAATTAAGTATTAATTAAGTTTATCACCTACAGTAAGTATAATTAAGTATATTCTGGTCAGTGTCTTGGCTTAGAGGTTATGAATTGCAATATTTAGTTTCATTTCAGCTGTAAATAGTAGGGAAGCAGATCACATTGCTTTGATTTCTAAACAGTATGAGCATCAACCATTCCTAGATGCACTGGTAAACTATTGTTGCAAAATTGCCATGTAAAATCACTAACAGATAACAAATTGGCCCATAGTATCCAATTTTGGGAAACCCCCTGATTAGTGACCTTTTACGCTTCCCCTGTGGGTTCCAGGGCCCCAGTGTAGGTTCCGGGGCTCCCAGTGTAGGTTCCAGGGTCCCATTGTGGGGAAAACAAGAAACATCACTGCCTCCCCAGCAAGCATTTTGTAAGAATCAGCTAATTTTGAGCTTCCTTCAAAGTCGGAGTGCATCTGCTGGAGAGGTAAGGAACCAACAGTCTGCATACAAATAAGTCAGATCTGTAAAACAAATGTGCATACAACACTAAGGTTCTGGAAAAAGTCTTAAGTCCAGAGGTAGAAGACAGCCACATTTTTTCCACAGCCAGTGATCACAAAGAAGAAGAAGGAACTATTTATGAAACTGATGTTCTATAACTGCACAGATGGCAGAAAATGCTTCATTTTTGACATTAATGAAACAAATGTTCTGAATCAGCACAACCAGTAGTAAATATTTCATTTATAATACTGGTGAAGCAGACGTTCTGAAACTGCTAGATGGTAGTAGCAAAGGTCAAATTTACATATTAATGAAGCAGAAGTTCTACGACTGCTAGATAGTAGCACCAGTCTCATGCAAACAGTCCTTAGGCACCTTTTATTACATGTTCACAGGGTTACATACTATTCTTTGCTTTCCTTAAGTGTTACTGTAAAGTTCAGACAGGCAGACTAAAAGTTTACTTTAAAAAAAAACATTAGAACCTTTAAAAAAAACATTGTTTAATTCTTTGAGGCATTACATTTAAAGATCATAACATTCATCACTGTCATCATACACCACTTCTGCCATTAACTGGCATGGGGAGGAATATTTTGCACGCTGGCTGGCACTGGTTATTGTCAGGCTGCAATGTCATGCGTAAAGTGTTATTGTTGTTGATCCATATTTTCATGGCCATCCTCTTCCTCTTGTAGCTGATATTCTGAGATGTGTGCCTTTAATGGTATCTGATGTTGCTGCATTCTAACAATATGGCAGAACCACTTGAAATGCTGTTTCTTGATAAATTATAAACAATACTTAGCTGTAAATTTGTTTCTATACTTCAGTTATTTACTTTTTGTGTTAAAGGTGCTGCTCTTGCAAACTGGCATTATTGTCAGTATTATAAACAAAGACACGTATCTGCAAGTGACCATCAAAGCTACAGCACTGGACATTGCACAACTGCAAGGTAACCTAGATTTACACTGTAATTTATGAAATGAAATCAGTGTTTTCTCCACTGTAAATTTGAACAAAGGAAACATAAATAATAGGTTAATTTGTTGAGATGCAAAGGAATAGACCAGGCAATCATTTTTGAAATCTGTTGTAATGTATTTTTTTTTTCAGACTTTAATTTTCTTTAAAATGTATTTCATATTTTAAGGGAGCAGCTTTCAGAAATTTGATTTGTTTATACTTTTCATTAACTGCTCTTCTCCTAACCCACCCCCCCCCCTCCCTTTTTTTCCCACGCTGCTACTGCTTGTATTTACCATTTTTGTGGTTAGAACCCCCCCCCCCCATCCCCCCACCACCCCTCCCAAAACATTTTAATTGAAGATTTGAACATCATTCTTCTGCTTGTGAGCCCATGATTCTTAACCATTTGGCCAACTGTCCTCAAAAACAACTTCAATGACAATCATCATCATCAGTTCTCGTTATGCCTAGTGGCACATGAGGCTTCAGAGAGGACTTTCCGTGCTTTCCTGTCCTGTGCAATCTTCAATGCAGTTTTCCATGTCAAAGATGCCGCACTCAGGTCACTTTTTATCGTTCGTCTCCCTGTTGTTTTTGGGCGCCCCTTTTTTCTCTTTCCCTCTGATATCCATGTAAGAGCTGTTTTGGCAGGTATATCAGGATTCATTCTCATAACGTGTCCAAGCCATTTCCATCTTCTCTTGGTAATCATACTGTCTAAAGTTTCTTGGTTTGTGACTTGAAGTAGTTTAGTGTTTGAGATTGTATCTGGCCAGAAAATGTTGATAATTCTACGTAGACATGTGTGGTGGAATAATAATAACAATGATGCTTGAAAATTAATTTCATATTTGAAAGTTTTTAGGAAATGTCAATTTTTTCCGTAGAAAGATTTAATCAGATGACTAAACAAATAAAAATATGTAATGTAAACATGTTAAAAATACTGTTTTGTGTTCCTGTTTATACAGTAGTTTCAACTGCAGTTGATTTGATGATTATGGAATATATAATCAGTAATGAGGAACGCTTTCAAATATAATGTTTGAAAGTTTTTATGTCCTTCACTAGAAAATCTAATACATTGATTTTAAAAATACAAAAATGTGCTGTAGAATTGTTGAAATTCTTTGTTGTTTTTCAGGTTTATGTGGTAATTTCAACACGTATGGATTCGATGAATATGAATTGCCCAATGGAACTACACACATCTTGACTAAAACTGATACTCAGTTTGGTGTTGTTAATCCACTTGCCTTTGTTGAAGCATGGAAGCTGTAAGAATATTTCTAAATGTTTCAGTCACAATTAGTTTTTACTCTAGCCACTACTATCCCAGGAAGTTAAGATTTAAAAAAAAAACATTTTTAAGGTCTAAAGGGGTTTAACACAGACACTGCGGAACAGATATAATTAAAATAATAATTCAGACATAATTGGTTAATGCACTTCTGTTCATGATAAAGAACAGTAAGTACACTGTAGTATTTTTGGAATGATCAAGAAATGTGTTTGGTATTGAAAAAGTTTTTGAAAAAAACAAACCAGTAGGCATTTAGAGTGAATGCCTAGTAACACCATTCCATACAAGACATACACCAAAGGTGAAGAGGTACACAGAGTAAAAACTAGGCTAACAAGGTGGAAAAATAGTATGAGAAAAACTCTATGACAGTTTATGCGTAAGGTTTCCAGAAGAGCACCAAAAAAAGTACCTTGTTTCCCCTTGATACCCGGAGTAGTAAAAGATTGAAGAAGAGGACAGAATGTATTTTTGAAGTTTTGCTTTAGTTCTACCCATTTCTTGTTACTATTCTAAACAAGATATTAACACAGTTTGTGATTAAGTTTTAATAACTCTTAACAGCTCAACAGCAGATGCAACAGATCCTACAAAAGTATTAGCTCCTACAGTTATGTCATCAGACGAAGCTTTGGAACCTGCCTGTTACTCTTGGATCACTAGCAACAGTGAAGACAGTAGATGTTCCCCCACTGTTCCATATAATATATATGGTTTAATCAGCGGTAAGAAAAAAATGAAATTATAATGTAATAATTCTTGGTGTTTTGTGGCTATAGCTTCAACTTGTTCAGCCAGCAACTGTTACCTCAACTCCAACTGTTGCATGTAGTTTAGCCTAAAAGCCAAAAAATGCAAACATTTGAATGAGTTAAACGAGGAAGTAAAGTAGTTGACCTAATAATTATGATTATCATCTTCAGTCAGCAGATTCTTTAAAGAATGTGGTTTTCATCACATCGTTCATGAAAGTCTCTCTTTCTCTAGTAAATTTTCCAGCTCTATGTGCTTTCATAGCCAATGCATCTTCAACGTCCTCTGTCCACATTTATGTAGGACAACTTTTGCCTCATTTTCTTCAATTGTATCCTCCATTACCGTTCTCTCCAGTCCACCATGATGTTTTATATGGCCAAAAACCTTAGGATGCTGTTTACAAGCCAGTTTTTCCTGATGTAGGATGTTGATGTTTTTCTTCTTCTTCCGAGGTATTCTAAGAATGATTTTTTCTGCAATTTTTCAGTTCACAAGTTTCAATTTTGTCTTCGGTGATTGAGGAAGAGTTTACTCACATCCATTAAGTTTCCACAAGAAAGCTGCTTGAATAATTATGAAATAAAGGGCACATAAAATATATGTGTGTGATAGAAGACAGCAAGAACATTATATTATCTTTTTTTAATACCAAGAAACATATGGTAAAGTTTGTCCTAGATGGCTCAGTCTGTCTCTCTTCAGAATGACTAGCTGCCACACAAAGCATGATTTGTGTAGCTCCAGCAATAGTCCCCAGGGATCTCAGAAAATATTGCACTCATGAACAAAATGAAGCAGGCTAAGCAACTGATTCACAAATTTCAGAAAGAGATACTTCTTCCTCTTCTTCTTAGCGTTCAGTGGCTGTAAACTCTAGCATAAAGTTCTGGTTCCAAAACCATTTGTGGACTTTGGTCTTGTTCCAAAACTCATGTTTTGCATGCACATCCATTTTGAAGATTTTGCTTATTTGTATGTAGACTATTGGTTCCTTGCCTTTTAGGCAGATATAGTCTCATTTAGAAGGAAATACCTATAATTAGTTACTTGTATGGCATGCTTGTTAGCAAGGCAGTGGGTCTATTATTTTTTCCCCCTCAAGTGGACCCTCAGAACCCACTAGGGTAGAGCATGATACAAATGGCTTGACTACTTAATCCCAGAGACCCTCACTCTTTAAACACTTTCTTAATTCATGCAAACATACTTTTTTTTTCTTTCTTTCTTTCTTTTCTGACCCTGTTCTGCTTTTCACATCAGGCTTAAACAGGTGTCTGCTGTGAACCTTGGTATGTGCTATGCAGATGTTGGTATTCATGATCTCAGATATTCCATCTATCCTTGCCTGTCTGTTTGACCTCTATCTCTGCTTCCATTGTTGTCTAAGTGGCAGGGCTCTCTCTAAGGTTTACTATTTTGGAAATAGTCTTGACAAATGTTTGAGCCATTTATTATATTTAGTCTTTTGATGTAGTTTAGCCTTGTTTTTATTCCAACTTCTTTCCTCTTTCCTGATATAATCATTTTTGATCCTGTCTCATCTTGTTACATTTAGGATTTATTGTAGACATTTTCTTTCTGTTGTTTCAGTTTTTTTTTTTTTTTTTTTTTCTTAATAAAAAATATGTGGATAGATCTCATTATCATTTGCATGTGCCTAGCCAACTGGTATAAGGCAGTTTTGGTCATTCACATTTCCTTTATCTATCTTACTTTGTAATGTAGTACATTGTTTTTTGTTTCTTCATATTTCTTACAGGAACCGATGAAACAGTCAGTCTGTTGGCTCTACATTGTTTTTTGTTTCTTCCTATTTCTTACAGGAACCGATGAAACAGAAACAGTCAGTCTGTTGGCTCTACATTGTTTTTTGTTTTTTCATATTTCTTACAGGAACCGATGAAACAGTCAGTCTGTTGGCTCTACATTGTTTTTTGTTTCTTCATATTTCTTACAGGAACCGATGAAACAGTCAGTTTGTTGGCTCTACATTGTTTTTTGTTTCTTCATATTTCTTAAAGGAAATGATGAAACAGACAGTCTGTTGGCTCTATCGAATCAAGATATAAGCACAGCTGCCAAGAAAAGGAAGAAGAGACAAGCTGTATTTGAAGATCAGCCCAGCAACAGCACTGTCAGAGTGGTATAACTTCTTTAAATGCTTTCTAGTTCAAATATTCATTTAATGATCTATGGTCATTGAATAAACATGGGTTTGTACAATGTTCTTCATCCTGCGTCGTCACACTGTTACTGGGTTGCAGCTAAGTGTCTGGTTTTTTTGTATTTGTATTGCACTTCTTGAGTATGACTAAAGTAGTAGTTTTATTCATCTTTTTGTTTGTTGTTGCAGGATTCAACTATTAGTCTCTTCCTTCATCTTGCTCTCATCTTTCGCCCAGATATTCTGCTGTAGAAGGTCTCATATACAGTTTGGAATGCATTAAAAAATAAAGCTATGCAAGTTATTCTAAAGCACACAAGGGGCACATTGATTGTGTGCATGCAGCACATACTTGCCTTGCCATTTACAGATGGATCTGTAGTTAAAAATAAACAAGAGGTTTCATTGCACCGGGGAAAAGACAATTTGAAAAACAAATACCTCATATATTTTTGCACATCTAGCATGATAATGCAGGTCAAAGCAATAATGGGGCAGTTTTCAAATAGCTAGATAGTAGTACTGCCCAAAATTTTGTAAATATAACCGACTCACAGTGCGTGTTTCAGAAAACTGAAACTGGTGTCTTGCTCTCAGAGTAACTTGCATTGCTTGAAAAGGCTAAGGTGAAAAGCATATCATGAACCTTTTGCCCAAAACATTCTGGTGTGTGTGATAATGAGCAGGCTGATAGATTAGCTGCTGCCACCATGCTGGGTGATGAGCTACTTTTTGATAAAGCAGATGTGGTGAAGGCTGGAATAAAGAAAACAGAGCATCCATATCTGGAGAGATGATTCAACTAGGAAAAAGCAGAATCTAGACAATTTTCTGCCCACAAGGATTAAAAAAAAAACCGGGTGAACTTTTAATCAGGTTGCATCTGGTACCATCAGCATGGGAGCTCTTCATTGGCAACTGAGGAAGGGGATGAAGCATGCATGGGAATATTCAGTATCCCAAGTTCAGTGATGTCAGTTCTTGAATCATTCATTCACATTGATAAGTGTAAAATGTACCTAATTTTTTTATATGTTTTTTAAAATATTTTTTTTAATTTTTTTAATTTTAGTATTTTAGTATTATCTATTTATGTCTTTTTCATGTTGCTGCTGATGCTTAGGGCATTCATGAATGATCTCCATGACTGTGATTGTGGTGCTTTTCTGATTAACGGATCCCATGTCATGTCGAAAAATGATGACTGTCTCCTTCTGATGTCTGTGATAAGCCCGAAGACAACTTATCACAGACATCAGACATCAGAAGGGGACAGTCATCATTTTTCGGCTATGTTATGAGAAGATGGAAAATAGAACATGTTATGACCACTGGAAAGATATGTGGAAGGAGGGATAGGGGAAGACAACGAGAGAAGATGTTTGACAGTCTTGTTGCATGGCATGGAGGTGTGTTGTCACATGAACTGATACATGCTGCAGGAGATCGCAGATTATGGAGAGGCATGATTGCCAACGCCAGTCGGCAAGGCACCTGATGATGAGGATGATGATGTCATTTTACTTTCCTTCACTTCCCTTCTTCTGTCATCTTCTGTTGCCTATGTCTCCTTTTTTCCATCTCTGTCCACTGGAGAGCTATCCCTGCCAAAGTGTCACCCGGCATTTTACAAACATCCCCATGCCATCTCCATTTTCTTTCTTTGATATTGTTTGCAAATAATGAGAATTTTGTTTTCCTCATCAGTTCTTTATTTTTTTTTCTTGTTTGGCCAAAAATGTTTGCAGGATTCTCCTATACATTTAGTTTGAAAGTGCCTAGTTTATGTTTAATTTGTGCTGTCATTTTCCAACACTTAATGATGCATAATAGTATTCATAAAATGTTGCTCTCATATATTCTGAGTTTTGTCTTCAGAGTAAGTCCCTTTGTCATCCATTTACTGGGAACTATATCAAATGCTTGGTTTTGCTTTGATGTTACATCTTTTTCATAATCCCCATCTGAAGTAACTTTATATCCCAGGTAGGCAAATTCTTCAACTTCTTCTATTGCTTCATAGTTTGAATTTTCTGTTTTCTGATTATTTCTTGTTACTTTGGTGTTAGAGGTATTTATCTGGAGTCCTAGCTCAAGGGCTATTGTTCAAAGTCTTTCAGTCTTTTCCTGAGCATCCACATAGCTGCTTGATTTAAGACTCTTGTCATCTGCTTAGTCCAGACCATCTAAAACCAAGCTAAGGGACCATCCAATACCTCTGCCCCTTGTAAGTTCTTTTATCTACCAGTTAATGGTAAGGTTGAACAGAAAAAAATATATATATAGTATTCATCTCTGCCTAACTCAAGTGTTGGAAAAGAAACTTTCTGTTGTGTGATTTTTCACTGTAAATTACTTTGATCACATTTACTATATTCTGTGATATGCCTTAGTGAGGCAAAATCTTGGATATAGATCCCTACCCACTCTATTATTCAAAAAACAAAAACAAAAAAAAAACCTCAGATAACACACACAGGGCACTATTCCAATTGTTAAATTTTTTTTGATGCAATATGAAAACATGGTCAGTGCATGATTTCCCTTTTCTAAAACCTGCTTGCTCTTGCCTAATTTAACTATCAAGTGCCTGAGGAGCCATTCTCTCTTTTTTAGGACAGAAGACATTATTTTTTTAAATGTACATTTCAGAACCTTAGTCAGCCTACATGGAACCAAAGTAAAGCAACAGATTTCTGCATGGACAATATGTTCAACCCACCTCTACGAGCTTGCAGAGATGCTATTCTATCCCTCAACGACACAAGATATTTGACTGCTTTTGATATCCCACTGAAAATATGTGTGCAGGACCTTCAAGTAAGTGTACTTCTTAAACAACGTATGTTTGCACATAATTGGGTAATAATAACAATCTATGGTATACTCTAATATTGCTTTCAAGTGTGGCGACTTGATGGGCTATATAATCATTATTTGTGTACAGGTAAGCCTGAGCCTTCATGATTTTGGAAAAGCCTTAATTTTTTGGGGTGGGCCAACAAATTGTTCTGCTTGTCGCTAAGTTTTCAAGTTCATCTGTCATCATCACATGCCAAAATCTACACTTTGTTTTCCCTTTCTGTCCATTGAATTTTGCTCTGCAATGTTATTTCTTCAGCTAACCCTTCATGTGTAGTCTTGCACTGCAATTTTTTCTTCTCAAATTTGTATTATGTCTTAAATCATATTTACTAGAAAACAAGAACTGCTCAAGTTCCACTATCATTTCAGTCGGTAAAAAGGCTCAGTTTTACAAGAGACAATCACAACATAAAGTAGCAGTCAGTAGGAAGGCTCAGTTTTACAAGAGACAATCACAACATAAAGTAGCAGTCAGTAGGAAGGCTCAGTTTTACAAGAGACAATCACAACATAAAGTAGCAGTCAGTAGGAAGGCTCAGTTTTACAAGAGACAATCACAACATAAAGTAGCAGTCAGTAGGAAGGCTCAGTTTTACAAGAGACAATCACAACATAAAGTAGCAGTCAGTAGGAAGGCTCAGTTTTACAAGAGACAATCACAACATAAAGTAGCAGTCAGTAGGAAGGCTCAGTTTTACAAGAGACAATCACAACATAAAGTAGCAGTCAGTAGGAAGGCTCAGTTTTACAAGAGACAATCACAACATAAAGTAGCAGTCAGTAGGAAGGCTCAGTTTTACAAGAGACAATCACAACATAAAGTAGCAGTCAGTAGGAAGGCTCAGTTTTACAAGAGACAATCACAACATAAAGTAGCAGTTGGTATTCAGGTGACAGAATGGATAATGTGGTAAGATAAGCCTTGTGTTTAAACAAAACAAAACAAAAAAATATTAAAACAAAAACAGCTCACAAAACACGCATTAACAGTTAGAGAAATCAGAAATAAGTATAATTGACCTAAATTAAAACTGTAACAATAAATCAACACAAATAAAATGTATTAGAAGCACAGCTTCTGTCTGTAACTCGAAGTAAGCCAGTCTCAATTCACTATGCAGATGATTTTATAAGTATTAATAAGGAAGCAATTGTATACTTCAATTTGATCGAGAGGGAGCGCCATTGTGTAGCGGCTAAGTATTCACCTGTGGATCTGAAGGTTGTGGGTTCAAATCTGAGTGGAACTAGACTTTTTTTTCAAAAATGATCTTGGCTTCCAGGTTGACCCAACCTTAAATAGATACTAGACAAAATCGTAGGAAGTAAAGGTGGCCAGTATGATGTTGACCACATCTCTCACAGAGTGCTGATATGTCTATAAAATATTGTCTAGCATTATATGCCCAATATGTGTTGAGGCATCTGATCTGATCAAAAGTTTGTAGATAGGACATCTATCAGCGAAGACACACCCAAAAAAAAAAAATGTTAAGGCCAAAGTACATGTTAAACACATCAAATATAAATTAGAAATTTAAAATTACAAAAGCAGAAAAAAAAGGTCATCACCAGACTGAATTTAAAATTGCAAAACATGTCTAAAAATAACAGTTTGTGACCCTAAGGATTTACGGTCTCATGGCCACGGACTGTGCAGGTTAGGATTTCATTTTTTTGTGTGCACTTCCCCTTCCCCCTACATAATAAAATCCTCAATCTTACCAAGGATTTGGACCTTGGCCTACCACATGAGAGCCTAGCGTTCCTAACCATATTGCCAGGCACCCCTCATGGTAAAACCAAACCTTCATACTACCAGCATGACCAGGCAGCTCATTTCTGACCAGTTTTTAACAACTGTAGACAAAAGTTTACCCTCAGTCACTTCTGTGTGCACCTTTTGCAAATGAAAATCATGTGCCCAAATATTTGTATAACTTCATAAGCTTGAATAAATATATATATATATATATATATATATATATATATATATATATATATATATATATATATATATATATATATATATATATATATATATACAAGAGTGTGTACAGTTCGGAGGAGCAGATGAATCAAGAGTCTGGTGAGATTGATGCAGGGGGGAGTGACGAGATTCTGGCAGATGCTAGGGGGCTCAGAGGAAAGGCAAGATTGACGTTTAATCAGAATGCTACTGGCACCATTAGTATGGGAACTCTTCACTAGCTGCTGAAGATGGGGATGGAGCGCTTATGTGAATGCCCCGAGTGCTGGGATGTCAGCTCTTGAATCAACTCCATATATATATATATATATATATATATATATATATATATATATATATATATATATATATATATATATATATATATATATATATATATATATATATATATATATATATATATGTTCATTATCATCATCAGGTGCCTTTCCGACTGGCATAGGCGATCATGCCTCTCCACAATCCTTGATCTCCTGCAGCATGTACCAGTTCATGTGCTGACACACCTCCGTGCCATGCAACAAAACAGTCAAGAGACTTCTCTCATTGTTTTCCTCTATCCCTCCTTCCACAGATCTTTCCAGTAGTTGTCACAACATGTTCCATTTTACTTCTTCTCATAACATAGCCGAAGAATGATGACTGTGTCTTTCTGATGTCTGTGATAAGTTGTCTTTGGGCTCCCGCCTCTTTCAAAACCTCTTGGTTGCTCTTTTTTGGCTGTCCAAGGTATTTTAAGCATTCTTCTGTAAAAACCACATCTCTGAGGCCTCAAGAAATGTTATGGCCTGCCTACCGATTGTAAAGGACTCACAGTGTATGTAGCTAGCAAGAATTCTTTTTCTAACCTTCAATGACAGAGATGTATTGCATAAGATGTTCTTCATTTTATATATATATATATATAAATATATAATATATATATATATTATACATATATTTATACACATGTATATATTTTTAATTTTTTTTAACCTCCTACTGTCGAATGTTTAGCCTTTAGGGCAATGATTTTAAAATCCCCCTCGACCCTTTTTTTTCCACATTAAAATATATGAAAGAAGCAATTAACTATATTTATTTTCTAGCTAACTGGTGACACCATGTGGCTTGAGGCATCTCGAGTAGCGGCAATAGAGAAATGTCAAGAAATCATCAGTCAGAACCCACAGATGGCAAGTAATCTGGCTGCAGCCTTTTTAAACATGAGGTGTGATCCATTTGACTGTAATGGACATGGAAATTGCTCAAACGGTACATATTTTTCTTTAATTCAGCTTGCGCCTTTACCAGTAACATCATCATTAATTGTATTCTTTCTCAAATGTTGTTTCTTTTAATGGAAAATTTGAAAGTTATTATTTTTTATTTTTATTTTGGCAGTCACACTGTCATTTATGTAGACTTGTGACGGGCGAATGCTTGGCGTACAGTGTGACGTGCTGTAAAGGCTGCATCAACACTTAACATGCCACTGGCCAAGTGTAACACAACATGAGGAATGTTGAAGCTTCCAAACGTAGTGGAACGAGAACTCTTTTTAAAGGTTCCATTTGTGTATTGACAATAGCAATGATCAACACAAGGAGAAAATATGCAATTAATAATCCAGACTCATTCAAGCACATCAACAAAAGCCCGCTCGTACATCCATGGACTCATATGTCCTCACGATAGGTCGCAGTCCGACCTTGAGATCCAGACAGTCATCTTTGTCTTTGGTTCCACAGTCTGAATTAAGTAATGAAAGAATCCTGGCTTACTGCCGAACTGTGACAATATACCAGCTTTTTGCTGAGGTCTACAGTGGAGTCCCGGGTTAAAGCATCCTTAAGGATCCACACGTCCGTCTCCTTCGGACTGTAAACATCAACTCCTTCCGTGGCATCCCAGGGTAAAACGTCCTCAAGGATCCACCATGGCATCCCGGGGTAAAGCATCCTCAAGGATCCACACCAAGGCCGGACCACCGTCCGCCTTGGTCAAACTTCGACTTTCATCCCCTAGAAAGCAATCCCTTCACAACCTGACGTATTGTCTTATTTGCTCACTCAGTACTGGTGTGTTCTAGTGCACATCCGCACACGACAAGACTGTTGTAATAATTCTGAGCGCATCAATATCCTGTGGTCTTTTTTTCTTCTTTTTCTCCAGATACTCTTTTATTATTAGATTCTGCAGACCATTTTATTTTTCAGTATGACTGCACAGTGTTCAGCTCTAATACCTACAACCACCTAGTACATTATTTAGGCATCTGGTGTTAATGAATGCCTTCTTATATTACATTAGATATATGTTTTTTTCCCCAAGGTAGCAGCTACTTCAGTGCTTTCAGTCTTTGACCCTATCACCCCCGTGACCCAGCAAAAAAAAAAAAAAAAAAGCTAACCTCCCATACTTTAACTTTGTTTTTGATATACCAGAAGCGAATAATACTCTTAAAAAAACATTTTATATGTCTCATAACAATAAATTACACACATTCTATCATCCAGTTGCAATGAATTCAGTTAGACACCTTATAAACCTGTCTCTATAGAGAGATGGGAAAATGGCTCTTGGGAAAAATGGTATCAACCGGAAGTGTCAGTCTAGTGGCTTCAGAGGGCAAAAAAGATTAGGTCTATGTGTTAATTATTTAGAATAAAAATTACGCGGACAGGGTGGGTTAATGTAACAGCTGGGACAAAATGTAATAATGTGACATGAGAATGGAGCAGAACGTAGCTTAGAAATGTATACCATGTATACAATTAACCAACCAATGCATGGTGAGTTTTTTTGTACATCTTATTATTGATTTCTCTACTCCTAAGAATGCTTTACAGTGACAGGGCTGAAAGAGATCTCTGGAATGGGCCCTTCATCTGTTTGCTTCATATATAGCACCCTTCTGTGTATGCAATATTTCTATAGTCCACATTTTGCATGGTCGACCTCCAGCTCTGTAACCACTCTATATGTATGAAACTGCTGTCTGTGTCACCCAACCAGTTGCCAGTCTTGTTACATGTCCAAACCATTTCACCTGTTGTCTAGTGATAAAGTGTAGTACTCTACTTACCATGCCATCTGGACTGGAAGTCCTTGAAGTGAAGAGAAATATTTTCACCTCAATTTTCCCTACTCTCACTGCAGGTGTGTGTAACTGTGACAGCAACTATGCAGGCACCAAGTGTGACGTCCATGTCAGCGATCTGAACCAGCAGCCATATCTGACACTGAACGAAGATGACGAGGCCTACCTGTGTGAGATTACATTTGCTTCAAACTGTTCATCAGTCTTTGTCAGTGGTGGGAATTTTGTCAGCTCTGATTTTCTGGCATGTCACATTCGAGAAGTGGAGGTAAGTGTCCTGTAAATGACTGTCTATATATTTTTTCACATGCCAGTTTTGTGTGTATACATCAGATTACAAACCCTTCTTTGTGTTCACCAGCTGTGGGTAAAGGACCCCTTTCCACACGTTCATATAGGGCTAGACCTATACTCTAAAGACCAGTCAGCACTAGGTGGATGATGAGGACAGCATCACGCCAGCTACCTTTACTTCCCAGGACTGTACCTGGTACCCACTCATGGCTGGGTCAACCAGGAAGCAGAGGTCATTTTTGAGAAAAAAAATCCTTCTCCGTCAGGGCCTGAACTCATGACTTTCCCATCTGCAGGTGAGTGGCTAGACGCGACACCATGGGAGTTCCCTCGCCAGCTGTAAATTGTGGCAGAAAGTTGAGGTTGTCATTCCACATCAGGTCTTTGGGGTCTTGTTCTAGTACTAGAGTTTTGTAAGAATTCATTGTTTTTCCTTTTTCTTTCTTTCTTCATTCCTCATTAAACTTTTTTTTTTTTAATTACATGAAAGGTAAATAATCATGTGTTCACATATTTTCACTGCCTTTATTTCCTCAGATTACAGAAACCGGTGTAAAAACTCTGGCACCTGGAGAGGTGACAACGGTGAAAGGAGAATTAATAACCACAAACCAGGTCAAGTGCGACCTTGGCAGCCAAAGCTATATTAAGAGATCTGTGGAAGTCTCTGTGAGCAATGATGGGAAAACACCATATGAGAAGTACCAGACCTTTATTGCCTTTGACCCTGTGTGCTATGACTGCAATTTATACAGCTGCAAAAAGAAGGTAGCTTTTGTTTTAGTCTGACTCATTCAAATAAATGCTTGCAAATATTTGTGATGAATAAGGATTATTTGTCACAAAGCATGTAATCTTAAGTTTATTTTCACTTCTGTATTACTAGCTGATGATATTTTAAATATTTCTGTTCCAATAAGCTCTAGCTTAGAATAGCCAGTGTTTGTGTCTAAAGCAGTTAAAATTTTAACACTATATTGCAGAAGGGGTAAAACTAATGAGCTTGATGTAAAAAGTTATTGTAATAAAACAACTTTATCTTAAATTTTTTATAGAAAATAGTCAGAAATTTTTACCCTCTTTCAATTGCCTAGTGAACAAATAATGAGTTGCATGAATAATGAATTAAATCTAATTAACGTAATATTTATGCAAGGAGTAGGTTTTCTCATAAAGTTTTTCTTTTCATTTAATACAAGACTTACGTTTGATTTCACCAGTAATTTCTTGTTTAGTTGATAGTAAGAGGCCTTCTTATTCTAAATAGTTGAGAAAGTTTTTGTCAGATCAGCTGTTTTCTCACTCTACTCTTGGATTTGTTGGCTACAGGAACACCTGTACTGGACAAATGAGACATTCTGAAACCATTTATGAATGAATGCTGAAGGTGACATGAGATTATATTAAATAACATGTGTAAGATTATGTGAACATGGAATTAGTAGTGGATCCAGCAAGGAGGGGCGTACAAGAGGAAGAAAAGGGGGTGTGAAATCAGTGTTAACATCAGAGCAGTTTACTTCTACACCTTAAGACATTTGCTGTGGGAGATGGAGCACCTGTGGGCATGCCTAAGTGCTGTAATGTTGATTCTCATATCTCTGCTTGTATTTTCTTGTCAACAATGTCTTTCTTTAAACTTAATCTATCTAAAACAGTCTGATCTGTTCTCAGTGAATAATCTTTTAATCTGTCATTTCATAAAATTATTGGAAATAATAACTTGCACCAACCAGGTCAGATTTTTTCTGGCCCCGCCATGCAAGGGGCCTAGCAAGCGACATTGGTGTATTTGATTACTACTACTCAGGACACATTGTGAGATGCGCTGTCTCCCCAAGGTCACTAAGAACACTAGACGAGACATGGCTACGAATACCAGCGTTAGAGAGAAAGTTGGAATAAGACCATGTCTGGATTATATTGACCGGCAAAGAATGAAATGGTTCGGCCATCTAATGAGAATGCAAATGAACTTTTACTATAGAACACCTGGGAGGAAGGCGAGAGGAAGACCAAGACAGAGATGGATGAATGGTGTAGCTAAAACCTGCAAAAAGATAAACAAATCCATCACTCAAGCCACCTGAGAAGCGCAAGATAAATACAGAAAACCATGTCACTGGGCTACAAGCTTGTATCAGTGAGATGAAAATAGAAGAATAAGAAGACTGGAAATGTAATAATACCAATAATAATCATAAAAAGTTGATCAGGTCATTCTCTAAACAGAAAGAAAACTTATTAATATGAGTTTTTTGGGGGGTGGGGGAGGGGGGAGACAAGTTTTTGAAAAAATATAAGACATTGCTGTAAGTTCATAGCTGACTTTCTGTTTCTTTTCTTACAGAAAAATGTGTGTATCATTGGAAACAGATGTGTGGCAGAAGGGCAGACCTCTGTCTACAGTGACTGTCAGTACTGTAATCTCAGCTCTCCCAACATTTGGTCCATTCGACTTGGTATGCCCGTAATGTTAAAGTAACTTTAACCATTGTGTCAAATTATCTGCTTATAAAAAGTTTTATAGTCGGTGAATGGAGGTATAAATAAGAGCAACCTGCTGACATGTCTGATGTAATTGTGTGTCACTGATACCCTTGTATCTGATGATGGAAATCTCTATATGTTGCACACAAACACTTTAGCAGTGACAAGGAATGTAATATTATATCAGAATCCACAAATACTATGTTTCATTTTAGGTTAGTTGTCAAGTTTTGACTGTTTTGCTAACACAGCTATCTTTAAAAAAAAATTTTTAACCAAATCCAACTAAAAAAAAAAATATATTTTTAAACAGTGTGCACACATTTAGTATTAGTTGCATTTTCTTAACAGGACATGGTAGAACCAACCCAAGCACTTTCTGGCTGTTGTGGTATTATTAGGCAAATTTACGCCCAGTAGTTTGCCATTGCTTTCTGGACGGTCAGCTCTCGGTACCACAGTCGAAACCATCGCAAGACAAACTGTCCGCAGCAGGGGTCGAAGCGCGTTCGCAACGCCTAAGCCACAGATGCCGACGTGCACACATTACCTGTTCTATTAGATGTAACTGTCCCTGTATGGGCTCGGAAAGAAAAGACCAACTTCCCCTTAACAAAATTAGGTCATAAAAGGTGACCAATTGAGGATTTGCTGAAGTTGGATGTGTTGGGATGAAAGGGACAGATATCATAGCCTAGCTGTAAAACAAAAACATAGTGTGCCGACCCACACTACCATTTTCAATGACAAATTATTTCAGACTCTGCCACTAAAACTGTGTCTCCTCTGTCTCAAAATATAGCAAACACAAGTAAAGGGCTCTTTTCCACGCCTTCAGGCATATTATGGATATAGGGCTAGACCTATATTTTATATACCAATCAGCACTCTGTGGGTTAAAGGTCAACATCACATTGGACGCCCTTGCTTTCCAGGACTTTACCTGTCACATTTAAGCCTGGGTTGACCTTGGAGCCAAGGTTATTTTAAGAACATATTGGCCTCCTGTTTTAACAACTCCCTCAAGATGTTTCAACGCTTCCAAGTCACTTCTTGCAGTATATTTTGTTGGAAAGATCAGGCAATTAAAAAAAAAAAAAAAACATTTCTTGTCTAGCCTATTTTATTTTTTTAAATTATACTAATTTCACAAAGTTTTACTTTATACTGACAGAAAATTCGGATTTAGATGTATCAAAGTAAAAAAAAAGTGTTATCTTTTAAACATTTCTTTAAATATGTGTTGTTGATCTATTCACTGGTAACTATAGTTTTGACGGGATTTTTTTCCCCTTCCAAATATTGCATCCTTCCTTGCAGACAAGCCTGAATGTGAATCCCTGATTCCTAAACCTGTTGGTGATGACACAGACAAACAGACTCTAACCACAGCACTCATTGCTGTAGGATGTTCTGCTGTGATCCTTGTTATCATTCTGGTTACAGTGTGCTGCATAATGAAGAGGTAGGTTGTTTTTTCTGTTTCATTATTTCTGCATATTACTATTTACCATATTTTTACCATAACTGCTAATGGTAATGTTAGTTTCAGCTTCATAGCAAACGGGTCACCCCATAGCTGCTTTGCTCCTGTGCCAACAAAAAAACACACATAATGTTTAACACAGTCCCTTGTGGAAAGATTGACAGACTGCTGTCTCAGCATATGCACTAGCATACGCACGCATCAAAACCATACGGTAGCCATAAGAAGTGCTAACAAAAACAGTCTGACATTAGAAATGCAGTTCATTATCGACGGTAGCAGAGGTAACCAACAAATCAGCAGTTGCACACGTGATCAATTTTAATCACATAAGGGCACCTCCAATATTGAGACGACAAGCCACGCGCCATTTTCTGAATCTACAATTCACAACACCACGCTGGTCACAGTAAAAAAACATTCGAAATGAAATCCGCAGCTCACAGGGTCGCACCATGCACTCAACTCAGTAGCTGGGCGATGAAACTATATCCTTTCAGTCTACAAATGGAGCAAAAATTCAACAGCCACCGGCTGGCAGAAGCAAAAACTTTGCCACGACTCAAAACAGTGACTGTGCCTAGCGTCCATTTTGACTGGAAGTCCTCACCATAAGTGCATTACATTTATTGATTGTGCATCAGGAATCAATGTCTTTGGCTTATCCAATATGAAAGCAGTTTCATAGTTCTGATCTTAAATACCAGGATCGCCTTCAGCTGTGGTCACTTTGGCATCTGACTGCTTTGCATCAATTTCAACAACAGTATGAATGTTGCACTGTTCAGAAGGCAATAGCAAAAACTAAAGAACATAACAATTTCCTAGCAAAACCTTAAACAGTCAACAAATGCTGGGGTTTGTTTGAGATATCCTATAAGGCAGTATTCTTTAACTCATGGGCTGCTTGCAACTTTATGACAAAATCTACCACTGGAATGAATAAACTTGCAACTTTATGACAAAATCTGCCACTGGAATGACTTTAAACTTGCAACTTTATAACAAATTACCAATGGAATGACTTTAAACTTGCAACTTTATTACAAGATCTACCACTGGAATGACTAAACTTGCAACTTTATGATAAAATGTACCACTAGATTGACTTTAAACTTGCAGTTCTATGACAAAATCCTATTAATTTCCAAAAATGTGTCATTAATTTTTTAATTTAGATACGCAGCCTCTAAAAATATCCTTCATATTTCTTGTATTAAATTTTACACATAAGATAGCTTTCAAAATAAAATAAAAAATAGTATATACGTGTTTTTGATACTATACATCAGGTTAAAGACCAGTCAGCTGTTCATCATAATCATTTTATTGTGAGATTATACACATAGGACATATTCTTCCACTACCTTCTATATAATGTTTCAATATAATGGATGCAATCTAATCCAGTACTGTTAGCTTCTCTCATAAGTGTTCATTTTAGTGTTACTTTTGGACATAATTTCCTGTCCATATGTTTCACATTAAGGTGCTTGTTTCGGGGATATCTTCATTTGTTTCTCCAAAGGATATGCCCAGTTTATCGGCATCTTCTTTGTCTAAACTGTTTCTACTGGTGGTTGTCCAGACATTTCTCTTACTTCTTCACCTTTCCTTAAGTCACCACATTTAATGTCCCCGGTCAAACGTTGCTTGCTGATAATCATAATAAATTGCCCACTAAGTATCTCACACAGAGATACTAGAATACAATACACAAGGCAAGAGCAGATTTCATAGCACAGGGGAATTTGTGGGCTCATACAAATTTAAAACTATTACTAAACTAACCATTTGTAATTCTAATGTCAAATCAGTACTGTTTTATGGAGCCCAAACATGGAGAGCAACTAAGGCAATTAATAATAAACTACAAACATTCATTCACAGGTGCCTGTGCATAATAGAGGGAATTAAATGGTATGACAGAATCCCTAATGTAGAGTTTTGGGAGAGAACAATACAAGTTCCAGTGGACCAAGAGGTGAAGAAAAGACGCTAAGCTTGGATAGGATACACGCTGGGAAAACCTGAGAACAATATAACTAGAATGTCTTTGCACTGAAACCCACCAGGGCATAGAAATAAAGGAAGACAAGAAACACATGGAGAAGGGAGCTAGAGAGCCAAGTTAGAAAAATGGGGAGGACAATAAGAGAACTGCATGTGATAGCAAAGGATAGAACAACTTGGTGTGAGTTAGCTGAGGGCCTATGCTCCATTGGGGGTTAGAAAGGCAAAGAAGAAGAAGTATCTCACATCAGTCTGTTGGTAAGTGTGTATCCAAATATAATTTTTAAACTGCAGGAGAGGCAGTAATAATGCTTTATCGTCGTCATCATGTGCCATGCCGGTAAGCACAGGTTCTCACATTTCACCATCTCACATGATCACCAGAATCACAGATCAGTTCAATGTTTTATGCACAATATATATGGTCATTTCAGACGCCAGAAAGGGAGGAGGCGGCGGTCAGCTCAGACAGATGGCACGGACAATCCCAGCTTCCATGAAATGCCCTTCACCGGCAAACCTATCCCAGCATACAAAGCTCGCCAGTGGGCAGACAGCAACGTCTCGCCACCAAGCTATAACCAGTATGCCTAAAAGGAACTACTGACCTCTCGCCTGAACTCTGGACCTGATTCTTCTTAGATAACATTTAGTATATAGAGTACATTAGTGACTACTTAGTTGGGATTAGTTAGCAGAGGGATGAAACATTAATTACTGCTTAGTAGAGGGACTAAACATTAATTACTATGTAGTAGAGGATAAAACAATAATTAAAACTTACTAGAGGGGCTAAATATGAATAATACTCAGTGGATGGATCAAACATTAATTACTACCTAAAAGCGATTAAAACACTAATTAGTACAAAATAGAGAGATTTAACATTAATCACTATTTAGTAAGCAAACTAAACATGAATTACTTCTCAGTAGAGGTGCTTTCAGCTAACAAAACCATTAATCTATTGTTTTCAACAGACTTTTAATAAAAAAAATATTAATCTGTTCAGTTCAATAAAATATTACATTATCATGAAATTAGTGGGTTTTACAGCCTTTACAGCTGAGTCGGCTCTGTGGCTAAGTCGATGCGAACGCTTCCTAATGCCGGGATGCCAGGTTTGATCCCAGTTGTGGGCATTGTGCCTTGCGTTGGTTTTGACATTGGTATCAAGAAAGCCGACCGTTCAGAAAGCAATGACAAACTACTGGACGTAAATTTGCCTAGAAAAACCACACAACAGCCAGGGGCTGTAGGGGTTGGTTCTGCAACATCCTGTACAACATCCTGTAAAGGATACGCAACTAACCTTTATGGCTGAGGTACAATTCATCAGATAATATTTTCCTATATCTGAAACTGAACTGTTAGATTCATCACTGGGCAGACAAACAGCTAATAAAGCAAGATTACTTATATATGTTTCTTTTGTTCCTTCTCATTTATAACAATAATAGCTACCTTGAAGGATCAAACAGATTGTAGAATTTCTGTAATATCCACCCTCGAAGATTTTGTAGAGATAATGAAAAGAGAGATAAGCTCCTCTGCATGCTGTGATTGTAATATAAATATAGTGTCAGGATTTATTTACCTTTATTAGTATGTTAGTCTTTATTTTATTTGCATCCTTAAAAAAATGTTTTTGCAGATCAAACTGATTAAACATTAATAATAATTATTAGTATAAATAATAGAGGAAAAGTCACAATAATAGAGAAAAATCCCCATACACGCCTACATCGTGAAAGTTGTAAACACAGGAAGTAATGACTGGGTTTTTGTGTGTGTGGGCAGTATTAATAATATGAGCCCTGTTTTTAAAATATGTTCTGTACATACAATATGTAAAATATAGTAAGAACAAGCATGAAAAACTAAAGTGAAACTCCCACAAGACAGCAGCAACCTTCCATTCTGTCCCAGGTCAGTAGATCAAGCTAGTACTTGCTGTGGACATAGGGTATCCTAATTATAATTATCTTAGGAGTTTGAACAGGGTATCTGGGTTTTGTTGGAATGACATCTGGCTTTGCTGTGGTGTCAAACCTTCTGACTGCACCTGGGACAGGATAAACTGTCAGTCTTCCTAGCACACAGAATGTAACAGAGCACCACATATTTTTTTTTTTATTATTATTCTTTAAATGTAGCTATTTATTTATTTATTTATTTTCAAAAGTTTCATATATGACACCTACAAATCACTGAATTTATTAATATAACCAAAACAATTTATTGTGACTGTATTTTTTTTAAATCCACAGGTTTTTTTTTCTACTTACAATATGAAAATGTTAAAATAATCTGTTACACTGTGAAGTGTTCTGCTGGACTAAGCAACTTCCTGTAATGATAAAGACATATGAAATACTGTTTTTTCTAGCCTAGTATCAAAGTACCATTTCTACAGGGTATTGTGTTGCTGATACCTTCCACACCCGTCGCCCTTTTTTTCAGACTGCAACCTGCAAGTCTGACCACCCTGATATTACACAATGTCAGTCCAGTTGACAAAATCCAAATACCCCCCCCCCCCCCCCTTTTCCATGATCTGGTATCTTATCTAACAAATGTCATGTTTTCTGAAGTTGACAATACTATAAAATGCATGGTACTCATTTATAAAATTTATATATGTCAAGTAGAAAAATTGTAAACTATTTTTCTAACAATATAACTGCTTCTTTTGTGAAAATAAGAGATAATTTCCTTCTCTGAAAATTTAAAACATTTACAGTACCTGAACTGGTGGTTTTATTCTAGAAAATGAAACACAGCATAACAGCAACTTTCAAAGGCAATTCAATTCAATCAGCACTATTGAAGACACAAATGTATTGTTTTGTTGTGTTTTAAAGAAAATAAATCTGCAAATTCATAGATGTGTGTTGTTTTTAATTGGTCGTTTTGTGTATACTAGACACCTATCTCAGTTTTAGAAGATTGGACTATCCAGGTGACATCAGTCTAATATCAATGCTCAGGACAAGATTGAAAGACATGACTTTTGGCAACTAAGATAGGACTCAAGACAAACACCAGTAAAATAATAATGTAATATGGTGGCTTATTTCAAGGACTCTTTCTACAGCTTTCAGGCATACTGGGCATTTGGGGCTAGACCTATATTTTATAGACAAATTGGCAGTGTGGTCAACATCATACCAGCTGCCTTTACTTCTCAGGTTTTACCTGGTACCCATTCAAGGCTGGGTTGAACTGGGAGCCAAGGTGAGTTTTGAAAAAAAAAAAAAAATGTCAGGCACTATCGGGACCTGAACTCATGACCTTCATATCCGCAGGTGAGCGTCTAGCCGCTACACCACTGCAGCTCGCAAGTTAGCTTATGCACTGTATCTGGTTTGCTCTCTAAGTTCTTTAATATGCATAACACGTACCTTGTGATCATCACAACGACCAACACAAAGCATATCCAAGTGTGGTAGTCTTGCAGATTTTGTTCTAAACAAATCTGCAGCATCTGAAAATTGCCTGGCAGCCCAGACAAAAAGTACATACCTAAAAGATCACTAAAGATGGGAGGATAATTTCCCTCATCATCATCAGCCCTCTGTGCTGTTTATACGTCACATACAAGGCATATGCCAAAATAGAAGTATGTAGAGCACAAGGTACTCCAAGAGCAAGGTGGGAAGATAACATCAGAGAAACTCTACTACACCATGATATGTCTATGGTCGAGACAGTTGGAAGGTCTCTTTCAACACCTGGAGTGATACAAGAGGAACTAAAGAAAAAGAAGATATGGCACATGGGGCTTCCATTCTGTCATATCCTGTTCAGTTACATCTCACTGCACTAGAGATTATCTTGTACGGCTCAGTCTCTCTCTGCAGAATAATAGTTGGCAGTTGCGAGAGTCCCACAAAAACATGAACTTTGTTGCTTCTTTAATATACCTCCAGTGATCTACTAAAGATATGTACCTAAAGTAAAGAACAGTGTATCTATATAAGGACAAGACCTGCAAAACAAATGCTAACTGCATCTAAATATTGTAGCGTGTTTGGTTAGCTGCAAATCAATTAGGACACTGTAACCTTTAACTCACAAGAATCTGCATTCAAATGGTCAGTTACTTCTTCCATGCACAGGAGTGAGCTAGGTGAAAAATACTGTTCTTCTAGCCTACTACCAAAGTACCATCTCTACAGGGTATTGTGTTGCTGATACCTTCCATTCCCCCCCCCACCCCTTTTCAGACTGCTACCTTCAAGTCTGACCACCCTGATATTACACAATCTCAGTCCAGATGACAAATCCCAAATACCCCCCCCCCCCCATAAATGGTAATAGAGGCTCCTATAATGGCCATACCAACCTGATGTAACCTGCAACCTTGTGTGGCTGAAGATATATCACTGCTGATCTCTTCTACAGCTCTTCACAACCAGAAACTAGAGATGTGTGTCAGAATTATTCAAAATTTTGTCTGCAGTCCTATTATGATTCAGCACATAAGAACTGATATTTTTTTTTAAAGCAAATAGGAATTTTGGCAAAAGGAAGTAATCAGAGACCACAAGTGAACCAAAGTCTTTATCACTGAAGATATCAACAGAAATACTTGATTACAAAAATGAATAACTCCCAACTGAAAAATAGCATCAACAATAGTTTGATTTCCAGACAGAGAAAGTTAACGCAGGAAAACAAAAATATATACATAAACATGCGTCTTTATTGTTTGTTTTAGTATCCAGAAGCCATGAGTTGTTAACCCTTAGGCTCGGTATTATGGATATCGCAACCATTTGGCCTTGATTCCATTGTAAATGCCTTAAATCTGGGAGAAATGTGGCTTTTCTGCCTACCCCCGGGAGTGAACCCGGACCACACAGAGTTCGTCACCCAGTCACCGCAAGATCCGGTTTAGCCAACTACGCTAGAGAGCCGGGTGCGTCTTTATTAAGACATAATGCTAGATGTTCATCCAAGTTGGGTTAGAAATACTTAAAACTATGAATGTCTTACGAAAAGACAGTTGATGCAGTCCTCCGAGTGAGAATGTTTAATAAGGAATCGACATCACAGCACTAAGGACACTCCCATAAGCGCTCTATCCCCATCTTCAGCAGCAAGCAGGGTGTTCAATTGTGATGGCACCAGTAACTGTCTTATTGTATATCCCCTGAGTGTTAATCAGCCAGATCCCCTGGTAACTCCTCGCAACATCATTATCCTCAGACTGTAATGATCTATTTGTACCTCCACACTGTTCACTCGCTCCCAAAGGGCCCCAACATTTTCTAGCTTACATCAATTCACCACCAAGTGGTGCAGAACCGGCCAGTAAATCTGTTTGCTCATTTCCCAATACACCAACATTACCTGGAGAAAATAATCAAAGAACGCTAACTGCCTGGGACCTCTGAAGCAATGCTTGCCACTCTGCACAAAGCATGCCTGTCTCCACCTTTCTCAACATACTCTGTGAGTCAGTTACAATTACTCCACCTTTCTCAACATACTCTGTGAGTCAGTTACAATTACAACATGTATGTACAGCTAGATTTTCAAGCCAGTGGAAGAAAGCAGTAACTGCCTCCACTTCCATTCTCAAACTAGATATTGTGATATCATATGCCAGGCTTTGCTGCACTGACATCCATTTGATTTTGTTATGTTTATTTTGGCAGTGGGCAGCACATTATTTCTGCCTCCTTTTCAACAGTGATAACATTATTTAGACCAACAAATGTTTTTTTTAAGACAGCGACTGAACATTCTCTGTGATGCACCTTCTCTTTCTGCTATTTGTCAGAATAAGTAATCACACTTGATCTTGATCAGCCCACACCTACAGAAGAAACACGCAGCAAAAAAAAAAAAACCCCCACACACATAGATCAGAAGAACGATTTATAACAGAAAAACCATCATCCCATATTACAGTCTCAAACTTGGGGTTCTATCCCAGTATCTCCCCCTAAACAAACAGTCAACTATTTTAGGGGGTGGTAGACAGGCTGCATGCAGTCAGAGACCTAGGCTGCATGCAGTCATTGGACCTAGGCTGCACTCTCTCGTGGGATGTAGGTAGGTTGGCGTTAGTCCCAGTTTTAGATGTTTTGGGTTAGTTAAAAGCATCAGAAAGCTGGGAAATCAGCTCTTACCACCCTAAAAAATATTGCACTGTCCTGTGATGTCATCCTCAGGGGAGATATCTGGAAAGCACCAAACTTGGTATATTAATTTGTGAGCTGACACCTTTCCACAAAATAGGAAATGGGCCTGAAGAATCTTCTTTTACTGTACACCTTTACCTTTCTTTCCATAAATCATTCTAATTGGCTTTTTTCTTGTAGTATGTCCAACTGTTTTTCTGTCAGGAGCAAAAATGAAATCCTAACCTGCAGTCTGTGGCAATTGCACTTGCCAAGCAGCCTTAAATCCTCAGGCTCGGAGACCCCTCCCTCGACTTCACTGCAAAAATGGTAAATATAGACAGTAACAGTAGTTTTTGTATGTGTGCGTGTCCTGTTTTGTGTGTATGTGTGGGGGGGGGGGGAGGAATTAAAGGGGGTATGGGTGTTGACTGTCCCTTTTTAATGTATGTGTTAAGCCGGTTTGTCTAATATGGCTGTTGTTGCATACTATTAAACAGCATCTTGTCTCAGAAGCTGAAATATTTTGTCCATATCAAGCACCACAAAGGATTTGAACAAAAAACTGTGGAATGCATGGGGCTAGGAAGCAGGGGCAGGGGCCAACCAGCATGAAGTATACAGACACAGGATATTATAGACATCTGACCGCAAATGACAGTCACTCAACTAGAAACGCATACAAGTCAACACAAATGTTTCAATAATCTTTACTGACATCCTTGTACACTCAAAGGTTCATCTGATTATGAAACATGCTCAATTATAAACAAATAATGACAATCCAAACCACCACAGGTACATTTGTCAATCTCTACACTGACATAAACAAAACATTTCCTGACTATGCAGAAATTATAAATGTGATTTTGATAAAGCACAAATACATAAAAGTTGTATCCACGTCAGATTATTAACAGTTTTTGTTTCCACAACAGAGGCTGGTGTAATGGATGCATGCTTCCACTGCTGATTTTAGAGAATTCCCTGAGTGGGTTCTGGGGAACCATTGCCCCAAAAAGCATGTTGTAAAAGGCGACTAATTAGGCTTGTTTCCTCAAAGTAGGAGTGCGTCTACCTGAGAGGTCAAGAACCAACTGTCTGCAAATAAGCCACATCTGTAAAAATGTGCATACCTAACCAATCTCACCCACAGAGCAACCCTCGTACCACAGTCTGTCTGATGTCATTTAAGTTGCCGAATTACAACTTCTTTAGATGATGAACTGGATATCTAGAATCTGACTAGTTGGTCTGCGGTCCAGATTGATTTTTTTAAATCTTATGATGCAAACCATAAGGTAGCAGCCCAGAGAGAACAAAGTGATCGATTGATGTCGGTACCATAAGCATGAACCCGTAAATCACTAAAAAGTGTTAAATTAAAAGTTAATGCACTTGCTTTACATAATTTAAAGAGGGGAGTTTATGGCCAGACATGACTGTGTACATTACGAATGTAATCAGGAGAAAAAAAATAGCTTTTTGTGCCTTTTTCTAGCAGTGCACAGGTGAAAAGTACTTCTTCACAAGCTTGTGTTGAGTTGATTCTGTGCTCTATAGCAAAGTAGTTCAACCACCTGTCTTGCATTAATTGTGGGCTTGGAAGCTATTGACTGCAACAGAAACTGGAGGATTTCAGATGCAGTCTTCTTGTTTTCTTCTTAGCGTTTACCAGCTGTAAACTCTAGCAGAAAGTTCTGTCTGCTCATTCATTTCTGGACTTCAGTCTTGTTCAAGAATCTGTTTTACGGATCTGGCTTATATATATATGTGCAGACTATTGGTTACTTGCCTCTGAGTTCAGATCTAGTGTGATAGAAGGTTTAAAAGAGTGAAATGGGAAGGAAAGCGTTCAGATAAACACATTACTGAAGTGGGTTTTCACTGGCAACAGAGTAGAGGAATTATGGGGCGATCCATTTGCTGTAATCTGCACCTGAGGATTTAGGGTTGCATGGCTAGATGCAGTCGCTATAAACTCTGCAGTTTAGAATTATAGTTTTTAACTATCCAGCTGAGAAAACCCATAACCTTACTGAAGATACCATTTTATAACTATTATCATACAGTCAACACAGCACCCCCTCCCCTCCCCCAATAGAGGTCCACTTGATTCATTGAATTCACAATCTGCCTAAGTTAATTTCTCTGCAGCAAGTCAACTATCCAAGACATCATGTGGAGGAATTTATATGAAGTAAATGCACATTTTATTATTTTTACATAGCATATGACAAGTCTTTATTCTTGATACATTTGTATGTCATATAATACAAGAATACAACTATATGGGACTTAGAATATATGCATTACTGGCCAAAGACTGAAGCTACATTCCAACATGCAACAAATAATAAAGGTTTATAAGACAAAACAATATACAATTTGTAATGTACTTTTACATTTACTTAGATACCAATGTCATTTATATTTAATATCCCTGTGGGGGTTCTAGTTCCCCCTTCTAGGGAGAGAAAAAAAAAAAAAAGACTAGACCTGCTGGAAACCTAACAAAAATGTTTTAAAGGTCGACTAATGAAGGCTTTGCTAAAACTGGATGTGCTGGGCCTAGTGATGAAGATATTGCTGCCTAGCTGTAAACAACATCACAGCGTGCCAACCACCCTTTTAAGGGCCAACACAGAAGAAAATGAAAAAAGCAATTTACATAACATAATAATAATACTCATATTCCAAACATGTGAAAGTCAATACTGTATTTTCTCATGAGTAATAAATGCAAAAGATTTTTTAAAGACATAGGTCACATACAAAAATATATACAGAAACCACATTTGTGGTCATTTTTCTCACCCTTTGGCTCCTGTTGCACCTCTAGGTGATGAGCTACTTTATGATAATGTGGACGTGCAGAAGAGGCTCTGGGATAAAGTGGACAGTGAAACTGATCAGATAGAGTATCCATATCTCAAAGCCACAGATAGATCATTACAGTCTGGGGAGAATGGCACTGCGACAAGTTACAAGGGGAAAGGAGAGACAGATATACAATCAGACAGTTACAGGTACCATCGAAATTTCAACTCTTTGCTTGATGGAAAGCTAATGGGGGGTGTTCCAAGTGCTGTGATGTCGATTCTTAATATGCAGGGAAAAAGACATAGATGGACTTTTAATCAGGCAGCAACTGGAACCATCAGTATGGAAACTCTCTGTTGGCTACTGAGAAAATGAACAGAGGCAAGTATGGGAATGCAGTGAGTGCAGTGACAATCATGTATGGTTCATATTTGTTCATGAATTTCCTTTAATGATTGTAGGTTCACATTTAGACTGTAAGTTTCATTTTATAGGTGCAATTTGTGTCTGAGATCACTGAAAGTATCTTGCTGAAGCTACAGAGTTTGTGCTTTGTGTGACAGCAGTAGGCCAGTCACTTTGTGTAAAGAGACTGAGTCATATTGGATAAAACCCAAAGAAAATCCTTTCACAATAAAACATATTGAAAGTGATATTCATAGTTCCAAGCACTGACATGTTAACCGTTTCGCCATGAGAAGCCACTAAACTGACACTTCTGGTTGGTACCATTTCCTCCTTAGAGCCACTATCCTGACTCGCTAAACAGACATGTTTACGACAATCTAGATAACAGAATTCATTGCATCTGTATCTTCTCACAAGTTCAGCATAACAGAGAATGACTAAATTGACTAAAACTGTTATATTTTTGCTACAGTGGTAACCGGTACAGAGTCAGGTTCCATACTATAACTAGTTTACAGTTAAGTCCCCAAGAGAGGTAAGCCAGCATATTCTAAGCTGCATTTGTTTGTTACTGAATACTCCCCCTAATCTGATTAGCATGTATTCGTGTTTTAGATGATAAACTCATTAATTTTTTCCTTTCTTATTTGTGGAGACGTGTAAAATGGTAATTTGTGTAACAATTTTTTTTAATCAAAAAAATTGAAATAAGGGCGCTTAGCTGCATTTTATTTGTCTAAGTCGGGGGGAGGGGGGGGGGGGGGGGGGGGGCAGGAAAAAGTTAAACATAATACATATCATTACTGGTTGTTATAACTAGTGACCCACATGTTCAGCAATGTTTGTTGAGAAACATCTGGTCTAAATTCTAAAGAAATACAGGACCATGTAGTCCAGTATAACAGGATGGACACAAACAAAAACACTCCCCTTGGAGATGGACGGTATGATGAAATCCTGTCATCCACAGCCTTAAGCTGGTTTCTTCTTCCTTTCCTTGTGCCAGGTACTCTCCTTCACCATATAGGACTGGAGGTTACATCAGGTCGGCGTAGCTGCTACGAGTGACCGAATTAGAATTTCATCTGAGGCTGAAGGGGATTACTGGGATTACCTTGCAGGTGTGCGACCCAGATCGATAATCTGTAATCTCAGGGTGTCAGAATTCGCGTACAGACCTAGGGGAGGGGTAAACAAACTCTTCTTGTGGCTTGATCTCTAACTCATGCCAAACTTTGCCACTCATTGCCATCCTAGGCAGCTAGCTCTGTCGTTTCCATCTTATTCATTCATCTCTTATTTTCTTCTTCACATTTTTAATCTTCCTTCTGTCCGTGAAGTCTTAATCCAGGTGTTGCTCTATAAATATCCAGTAATTCAATTTCTTGTAGTAGTTGGTAGACAAAGAATTATGTATTATTCAGCTCTTATGATGCTTTAAAAAAAAAAAAAAAAAAAAATAAAGTGGAATGTGACTTTATTAAGTTTTTAGCCTTGTTATTTAATCTGTGATGTGGAAAACATCAGAGTACTAATAGACAGTTTTATCATAGATAAGAACAGTCAATGAGTCAGATCGACCCATCCAAATTTCAACTTTAAAGATGCCATATGGTCATTTCAAATCTTCAGTGTTAAAATGTTAAGCTTATAAAATACAATGTGAGTGTTAATTAGATACAAAAAAAAACTAGCATGGGGAAAGTAAAGAGTTAATTATCTCTACAGCATGACCAGATGCGATGGGTATGGCAAGAACACAGACCTGATCTGTGATTCTAATAACTGTGAGAGATGCTCCCATGACCGCCTTTACTTATTGTCAGAGCATGTAACAAAAATAATGACGATGATGATGAAAGTTAGCCTATAATTCCTAGCAGGTACAAACATAATGCACAACAGCTCATCACTTCACAATACACACATAGTTATTTTATTAAGAAATAAAAAAAAAACATAATATAAGAATTTGTAAATGAGACAAACACGTTCAACTTACCAAACGAAGCATGTCTCCATTTTACAGGAAAAAAAAATATTCTGAATAGCTTCGGCACTCTGCTATACAAACACCATAAAAATACTGTTCACAAACAAATGCGCTCTAGGGCAAAAGCCCCTAATGCCCCTAGTTTAAAATACATTATTTACACTAAACTAAAACTGTACTCTTGTGTATACCAGCGTCTCAGCCTCTACTGTCAGGCAGCCTTAATCTAACAGTGAAGTTGAATCCGTCATATAAAACTGGGTATCCTGTAATGTTGAATGTCCTGTAGTATTATTACATGTCTTTTGAATTGTTGAATACCCTAAAGTTCCGAATGTCCTTTAATGCTGAATGTGTTCTGCAATGTTGAATGTCCTGTAATACTGAATGTCCTGTAATGCTGAATGTCCCGTAGTATTGGATGTTCAGTAATGCTGAACGCCCTGTGATACTTAATCTTTAATACATAATTTCCTATAATTTTGAATGTCCTGTAGTATAGGATGACCCTTAATAGTGAATGTCCTGTGACACTAAATTTGTATTGTAATACAGAATGCCCTCAACGTTGAATGCCCTGTGTTATTGCATGTGTTAAATAGTGCTGTATGGCCTGCAGTACTGGATGTCCTGTAATATAGGGTGCCCAGTAATAATGAGTGTCCTATGATACTGAATCTGTCTTATAATACAGAATGTCCATAAGAGTGAAAGTCCTCTGATACTGAATCTGTCCTGTAATACAGGACGTCTTATACTACTGAAGGTTTGTAACACTGAATCTCTCCTGTTCTTCGTCTTCTTCTTGTTCACCGGCTGTGAATTCTGGCGGTAAGTCGCGGTTGTTCGTCCAAAATGGACTTTTGGCTTTTACCTTGACCTGAGTTTTGCGTGTACATCCGTTTTACTGGCTTATTTGTTTGCAGTACTCGTTCCCCGCCTCTCCCGCAGATGTACTCCGACTTCGGAGGAAGAATCTCTCCTGTAATAAGGGATATTTTATATTAATAAATGTTCTGCAACACTGAATCTCTCCTGTAATAAGGGATATTCTATACTACTGTACCTTAAAATAAAAAAGGGAATTGCTAAAGAATTGTATATTTCTAAACTTATGTTCTGTATTTGGCATGGGTTTTGATCAAAAGGGAATATATTTTACAGGGAAAGGAAGGCAAGATGTATAGGGACCATGTCACAGTGAATGGTAATGTTATATGTGACATCTACAAGCCATGGTGAGATTATTATTTAAAAAAAACTGCAGATTTTTCTTATGTAATCACATAAGCAGTGGAAGAAAAGGAAGAACGAACAATCAGGTTGGTGGGTAGGTGAATGATTTTATCCAACACCAGTTTAAAAACATTTTTGAACAGAAGCACACACAAGTTCCATACACAGCAGCATTATGTACAATAAATTCTGTGATTAATGGAAAACATATTTTATATAATAAACAACTTCTGCAAACTGCAACGTACAAGTCCACTGGTGTACAAGTAGGCTTCAAGATTTTTAGTTCAAAATTCTAAGTCAGATATTTACTTACATTTTATCCCACCATTTAAGTCAACCCATTAAGGATTTTTTAGGTTTCAAAACTCAGCTTATACACTGCAGTTTATGGTAGTAATGATAATGCTTTCAGATGATGGATGAATTCAGTTGATGGATGAAAGAGGACACTGAGAGTCAGATGTGTAGAACATAGCTGTCATCGTCTGTGAATGTGTGAGGTAATCCACTCCAAGCCTTGATACAACCTGAGCAGGAGGACAAGGTGATCACATGTTAGTGACAAATTTACAAGTTCAGGCTTGTGTGTTGAGCCAGAGAATAAAAACAAGAAACATTTTTAAAAAAAGTTAGTTATGTGTCCTTTACAGAATGTCGCAGAGCCAACCCCATGATTTTTTTGGCTGTTCGTGATTTCACTACGTAATTTTATATTTGGTAGTTTGCCACTGATCTCTGAACAGTCGGCTTCAATACCCCTGCTGACACCAATGCAAGGCAGTCTGCTGCAAAATTGCCCACAGCTGGGATCAAATTACGGAGTGTGTTCGTGATGTCTAAGCCACAGACGCCCACTCAGAGAAAAGCAATTACAACAAAAGGTATATTTTTATGGCATCGTCATGCATTTTAGTATACTTGTTCATGCACTGCAGCGCTGTCACCACACACTGAGTGTGTGCTTTTAACTTCTTTCTATGAGTGCTAATCAATACATGTCTATTTGTTTAACAAATATAATGTTTTTATGACAGCTCTATATTATTTCATTATATACACATATAAAATTGATATTAGTAAATTCCCGGGAAGTAAAGGTGGTAGGCATGATGCTGACCCCATAACCCATTGAGTGCCATTTGATCTATTAAAATACGCCCATTGTGCTAGTGAGGTCAAATTCATCTTTATTTAACCATTTAACATACAAGGTCTTAGAGGATGACTGCTGGGATTTTAAACTGTCATTATAAAAGAAGTATTTAACTCTTTAAAGACGTTTTGCCAGTATACTAGTGAATTAATTTTTCTCTAATGGACCAATCGTCAGTTTACTGGCGTATCATAGAGACACTCTAATTTTGTTCCGTTTGTGGGAAAAACAAACTTTTATGAACAAGTTTTTGAATAATTAGGATTAACAACAGGAAGTCCTTTTGCTTGCGAAGTTTATCGTGGTCGGTGCATAATTTTCTGATTTTTAAAAAATTATTTAGATAAGATAAAATGTTTACGTGATTTTCATATTCTAAATGATAAGGAAAAAGGTCTAGAACTGTTCATACTGCTCTGTCATTGATGAATCTCTGCCAGATGGTGACAATAGTCAATAGTATGATTGATATCTAAGTGACAAACCTACTGGAGATAATTTAGTTTAAAATATGAAAATTTAACAAAATATTTCAATCAGATCAATGTTTTGATCAGCTGTTTTCCCGATTTTCGGTTGTTGTGAAATTTGACATGGCATACATAAATGATCATAACATCTAAAGTATTTAAATTAATTGTTTCAAATCAAGACTAGCAGATACATAATTGAACAGAGAAGGCATGTGCATTCTTAGAACTGGATAGCAGTGTTGCTGAACAAGTAAAAATAAAAGTAAGGTAAGCACAAAATTTGTCAATAATCATCATATGTGTTTAACATCCTTTAATGTTGTGTGATTTTAATAATATTTGGTGGTAATACTGACATTAAAATAGTTTAGATTTATTTGGCACCCATCTATCTTAAATTTGATATATTATATGTCCCGATACAGCCAATAATTTTTCTTCAGGAAGGTTTTAGCTTTGTCATGTTGCAGTAAAAAAAAGTCCAATCAAAATTAATGATGTCCAAACCGAAAAAAATGTGGTCCTGAAAGAGTTAATGGATACACATGTGTGGTGTCTTAAAAGGGCAGAAAAGATATGTGTGACTGCGGGGGCTTAAAGCGGTGCTGAGAAGATATGGAACATCCTGCACCTTAAAATGAATGTAACTGCAAAAACTGCAACGCTAACTCTAGACATGATTCAAGAGACTAAATACTGTCTAGACATCACAGAGCTACCAATGGCACCCATATCAAAGTGAACAAGTCGACTTACGACCTATGAAACTTACAACCATCCGCACTTATGATGGCGATAAATAAATAAATTAAAAATAGTCCAGAAAGAAAGATTACACTGGTAAGGTCAAGAAGTTCCAAGAACTAATGCAATAAGGTACATATTATGTGTTTTCACATTATGTACAAAAAATTATAAGTACACAGATTGAATTGTTTGGTTTCATGTACGGTTTTTATTAACTTGTTTAAAAGACAACAGTGTTGAAAAAACATAAATCCAACTTACGACCAGTCAGCTGGAATGTAATTCGATCATAAGTCGAGATCTTGTATTTTTTCTTTTACTCTTTTTCTTTCAAGTCTGGCATTTGCCACCACAGTTTTTTTTTTTTTGAGTTTATTCCTTCATATAACATGTCCAACAAATTTTGACTGCATCTAATTTCTCTAAACAGTCTCTGGTTTTCATCTATCCCTCGGAGGACTGTTTCATTTATTACACATAAATATTATTAATAAAATGATGATAACTGTACTATGTGTAGCATGAAAAATTAATGTTTTAATGACGTATATTTCTGTGCCAAAAAAAAAAAAATGCAGGAAAAACCATGAGAGAGAAAGAAAAAGTATTACCCCTCCCCTGTAAGGCCACAACATGCCTGTATGTGCCAGACATGGTCTTTAACTGCTGTTAGGTTCAGCTGCTGAGAGATCTCAGCCGGAGACAGGCAACCTTTCATATCCTGCTTGTTAGCGTAGATGAGGACAGCAGCTCTGCGCAGATCCTATACAGGGAATATGAAAGCATGTTATATTGATACTGATATACTTACAAGTTGTCACCTTGTTGGATGCATTTTTATTTTTTATTTTGAAGCCCCACCTGGGCTTTTGCTGGGGTGCCCTAAACATAGCCAGGGGATAATTATGGCCTAACAGCTGAACGGGGGTTTCCGGGACCTGTCCACGGGTGATCCTCATCTGCATGGTGGCACTTTATGTCACCGGGTGTTTATCGCTTGTGTAATATCCTGGTGTGGTACAACTTACCTACCTAGATACTGATCATGCAGCCTCACAAATATCACCAAGCGGAGTCCACTGCTTTATATATTGCATGAATATTTTCAATCATATGCTACAAATCTTTTACATAAGGTCTAACTCAAAACTGCTAGGAGACATTATTACTTTACAAAAAATTAACATAAAAAGTGGCTACTGTACTCTTTTAGTCCCAGAAGCTTGTGCTTTAAATTGGTTGTTCTAAATTGTGTCTAGTTAGACTGGTAGTCTTGTAGTTTTAAGGAGATTAATTAACACAACTATAAGACAGTAGAGTTTAAACAAAAGAAATTTGAATATAGTCATTATTACAGAAAAACTGATGAGAATGGGTTACGAAATATATACCATGCACTTAGTAATCAATAAACGCATGGTGAGTTGCTTAGAACTGAAAGGGAGATGACTGTGTCTGTTAAATACACTGACCACTATGTCACTACTCAAACATAGGCATTTAATATCACCTTGAAGACTGCTTGAAATGCTGAATTCTATTCTACACAACTACCTTGGATAAATAAATGATTAAAAGAATAGTCAAGAAATGACATCACTACATTCAGGAGACTTCGACAGGTGCTCTGTTCCCTTCAAAAGCAGCCACTAAAGAGTTCTCATGCTAGCTGGCATAAAAATTTTGAGTTTATTCATTCTTATATCCAAAACCACTGACTGTCTGCAGGGCCATGCAGTAGATTTGATCAGTATGATGCAAGTCTTTGAAATGCTGGCTCTTTAATGTTCAAATAGTTTTTTGCCCCTTACAATGCCATCTCTCTGTATCATAGCACAGCACCGTCCTGACTGTCTATGCCTAATTTCTCTAGTCAGCTTACAGTTTAGTTTTTTACTGTTTCAAGAAGTTTTCTCTGTTTTTCTATTATTCCCTGAAATTCATTAAATTCTTATCAGAAACCACATTTCCGCTTCTAACAGGCATTTATCAGTGTCTGCTTATTGTCCCTGTCTTGCATGCATATAAAAAATACAAGTTCTATATCGCACTTTAGCACTTTTTCCCACTGCATCTGACATCACTGTATTAGTGAAGTGAATATTTATTAAATCTTGCTAAAGGCTACTTTTGTCATGGTGATTTTTCTTCAGATCTCTGCAAAGACTTGTGTCAGACATTTAAACCGTTTCAACATAATTGTGCTGATTCAATTATGTAAGACTTTTATTATTAAATACACACTCATGTTGACAATTTATTAGCATTTTTGAATGTTACACTGAATACCATACAAATGAGAATCTTCTTTTACTTGTAAATGGGTCAACTATACATTTATGTAACATCAAAAACACATCAGTCTTACCTCATGTGCTAGCATTTTATACAGTTCCTCTTTTGTAATGGATAGCCGTTCTCTGTCAGTGCTGTCAATCACCATGATGATGAACTACAGTACAGATACACAACATTCTTGTCTAAATATAATCACTGCAACCAATATCATTTTATACAGTCTACCAATTCCAGATATTCTACAGCAAATACTGTCCCTGATGTACACAAGTCTTAGGTTTTTGCATATTGTATGCCACAGTATCTCTAAAACTGTGAGAGTCATTGTGATGGTTTTCAGAATGGTATTATGTCTCTTGATGTGTCTGTAGTAGGTGAATTAAGTATGTAAAGGATAATTTTTATATTCAGACATATAATGTTCAGCTCATATTTTTAAAGACCAAATGCCACTGGGTGGGTGAAGTGGTCAGCATCACACAAGCTGCCTTTACTTCCGAGCATATTACCTGGTACATATTTAAGGCTGGGTCAAACTAGGAGCAAGGTCAATTTTTTAGAACAAGCACTCTCATGTGAATCTGAACCTAAGCTTTTCAGGTCAGCAGGTGAATGCCAAGCCACTATGCTTCTGCAGTGCAGATTGGAGGATACGCTATTGGCTGTACGATCTCACCCATATAGTATGGTCATGGAATGCAGATCATTAGTCTTTTGTATGCATGGCTTTGAAACATGGATCTAAGTGGGGGAAATGACAAGAATATGAATGATTCAGAGACATAATGTTACTGCTTGAGCAAGGATGAGCTGGACAGAAAAGATTACATGAAAAACTTCTAAAGACACTGAAAGACAACTGATAAAATCTATAGAAAAGATGATCTTTATGAGACACAGAGGTCTATTTTTGAAAATGCTGTTCCCTTGGTTGGGGGGGGGGGGGAGACAAGAATACACTCGCTGCCTCCTTAACAAGTGTGTCGTAAGAGTCGACTAATTATAATTAGGGGCTTCCTTTGAGTGTATCCACCTGAGAGGCAAGGAACCAAGAGTCTGTATACAAATAAGCCAGATCTGTAAAACGGACTAAAGTCCAGAAGTGATCAAACAACCAGAACTTTCTGCCGTAGTTTACAGTCAGAGAATGTGAAGAAGAAGAAGAAAATACTGGAGGGCAAGAAATAAAAAGGACAACCTGGAAAAAAAAAACTAGATCACACGGGCTTGCAAGGACACTGCAGCCCTGGCACCTGTAAAGGAGAAGATTGAGAGCAGGTGAAGTAGAAGAACATAATCTGACAACTTCAAAACTTGTCTTTGGGTAGCGTAACCTTATGTAAAAAAATTCTAAAATCTTCTCCCCAATGCATAATACACCCTCAAACAACTCTACTACTTCCCTATCATTTGCCATCTTGTGTTGATTTAACATCAACTGCTCAATGCCATGCCCCTCCCTTCTTATTCAGCTTTGATGATTCTCTTATACATGTGTAATTTGGTTTCCTATCATGGGAGGAAGGGGGGCGTTCCAGAACAAGAGCATTCTAGTTACACTGATTTTACCACTGAGTGTCATATCCAGTGCCAGTGTCTTTTCCTCACCTTTTGATTTACTGGACTTTGTGTAGCTTTTCTCTCAGGCCTCGGCATTAGTGACTCTGTTAATAACATTTCCCTTATTTTCTGCTCGTTGCATCTGTGGTTTAGGCGTTGCAAGTCCGACTCGTAACCCCAGCAAACTACGATCGAAACCCACTACTGGGTGCGTGGATTTTTATTATGGTATGGGGCGTTGCGGGTTGACCCAGACTAAAATGAGTACTAGGATGGATGTCCTGGGGAAGTGAAGATGGCCAGCGTAATACCGACCACATTACCCACATAGTGCCGATTGGTTTGTAAAAATATTGGCTGCTCTTTCCACATGCCCAATGCGCCCAAGGCGTTAAAAGGAGTCTTTACTTTTGACTCACAATTCCAACGTACCGCGACCAAAACCCACTGCTGGCAGCTTGAATTTTTATCATGATATGGGGTGCTGCAGGTCGACCCAGACTAAAATGGGTAGCAGGATATATGTCCTGGGAAAGTAAAGATGGCCGGCGTAATGCTGACCACATTACCCACCTAGGGCCAACTGTAAAAATATGAGGTGCTCTTTCCACTTGCCCAATGCAAGAAAAGGGATCTTTACATTTTTTTAAACTCTATTCTGCTCAGCAAGTTAATGATGTTTGCAGTTTATCAGTAATTGTTTTCAATGTTCATGTTTCTGCTCCAAGAAGCAGGTCCCATTTAACATTTCAGTTAAACTGAGGCAAATTTTTTTTTAAATTAGGCTTCATTTTTTTTAATATCCAGATATCCATGCGCCATAAAGGCTCCTCCTTTTGCATCTGTCTTTGTTCTCACATATTTATCAACATAATATTGCTGCATGTGAATAAGTGGTTCAAAACAATTGATTCCCTTGACCTTAATTTTGGTGGTGGTGGCTGTTGGGGGGGGGGGGGGGGGGGAAATGACCCATTGCCCTCTAACAAGCATGTTATAAAAGTCAACTAATTAGAGGTTTGCTAAAATGGATGTGTAGGACCAAATGTATCAGATATCACAGCCCCGCCGTAAACCACAATACAATATCCAACCACCCTTTTATGTGTGAGTGCAGTACAAGAAAAAAAAATATCTGATTCGATGAGTTTCCCTTTAGCAAACATGACCAGCTTCTGCAGGACTGAAGGAATATCACTGACATGCTCAAATCTACAATGAGTGTCTACCTCAGAATTTGTGTAGTACGTGTTCCACGATGTCCGCAGTGACTCCTGACCGCCAATATCCCACATGAGAAAATGGATATTCTTCCAAACCACCTCTTCCACATTGCTTCCAATTGTGGGAGATGTAAGAACAACTTCACTCATCAAACTGAAAAACATGTGGACATTTAACAAGTAAATAATTTGGAAATTTACTGAAATATGCATACAGTTACACTTCTGGGGAGAGTATAATTCTGTCAAAGCAGTGCATCAAACCTATTTTAGTATTCTGAGAACTTGAGGTTCACTGCTGCATTAATTGCTTGTCTCCATTCGTCTCTGTGATTGACCTTCTCTTTACAGTTGGTGACTCCAAGTCTGCTAATTATATATTATCTCTCCACCATCCTCTTAGTCTGCCTTATAGTCTACTCTTTTGTGTCTGAGGTTGTTGTCTTCTGCTATCTGCCATTCTCTCTATATATATGCCCCAATGAGTGCAGTCTTAGCCCTCACGATGCAAAATAATTAGTGGTGATTTAACCAGATTATGAATTCCATTACTGTTTGCCACTCCATTCTCCACTATCTGCAAAATTAATGAGTCCAAACAATCATTTAAGACTGTTTTCAGAGGGTTTTAATAAAGTGTCATCTCTTTAAGTTATAATCCAGGTTTAGGAGACATTAATGACAGTTGGTGTATAGAACACATTTCAAACAAATCTACATAGTTCCTTATTCAATCAATTCAGGTACTATTTTTCACAATAAAGGTTGGCTGCAATGGATCTGCAACATATTTAGTTTCTGGTCTTGGTGGCAGTCTCTCAGACTGCCGTTTGTCCATCTCTTGATGCTACCTCTTGTTCTCTTTAGATAATCACTTGATGATTTTAGGGCTTTCGGAGGTGAGAATGATTTTACTGATCATTTTTTGTTGGTAAGTAAAATCAAGTTGAAACTTAAAAGATATATAACATCATATACTCATAGAAATCAGTATGATGTAGGTTATCTCAGGGATAAAGCAGTTGAGAAATAATTTTCAGTTAGTCTCTAATAAGTACCAGGTGTTGCAGCAGTAAACTGAAAAAGTTAACACGGAAGTCTGCTGGGATCAGATCAAGGGAATATGGAATGAATCTTGTGTAGAAGTCCTTGATAAGAAAGAACAGAAACATGAAGCTTGAATAACACCAGAAACCATTAAAATGGTAGAGGTAGCACAAGAAGCGGAGACAGCAGCAGCAAAAGGAAATCTAAGAGAACTTAACAGCAACACAAGGAAATTAATAGGTAAATATAGTCAGCCAACTGGATCAATCCAAAATCATCAAGGAGAGGTACTCAACAACACTAAAGATATCAAATGGACAGATGGGCTGAATATTTTGGAATACTTCAGCCCCAGAGGTTCCTCCAGATATCCAGCCTCTAAAATTGAATGTGGATATAAACTAAGAGATATCATCTAAAGAGGAAATTAGAAAAAGCTATCAATCTTCTGAAGGAATGAAAGGAGGCAGATCCAGATGGTATACTATCAGAAGCTTTAAAAGGCCAATGTTAACACATCAATGGAATTGCTACATAGATTACTTAGTGAAGTCTGGTTAGACTGACAAAATACCAGCAGACTGGAGAAAGGCTATCTTGTGAAACTGCCTAAAAAAGGTGATCTACGGGAGTGTGAAAAATATAGAGGAATATTTGTTGCTGTCAGTTCTTTGAAAATATTAACTAGGATTATTTTAGAAGGACTAAAAGATGCTATTGATAAAAAAGCTAAGAGATGAACAGACAGGATTTCGGCCAAACAGAATCTGTACTGACCAGATACCACACAAAGCATTGAAATAAATTCACTTTACATAGGATTTCATAGACTATGAAAAAGCATTTGACAGCACTGATAGGGAATCTCTCTCGCAAATTGATGGGGCACTAAGGAATCTTACGGAAAATTATTTACTTAATAAAGGCAACCTACAAAAGAGAAATGTCGAGTTCTTCAGCAGGGAAAGCAAACGGATGCATTTGAAAAAAAAACAGGTGTGTCTTTTGTTGCCTCTATTTTTACTGGCGACAGACTGGATTATAAGGACAGCAACTGCTAACATAATGATCTAGACTTCGCTGATATTTCTCTTCTGTCCCATTCACTGAATCAGATACAAGATAAATTAAATACACATGATGCAAGATCACAGCAGCTAGGTCTAAAAATCCATAAAGGAAAGACAAAGATAATGAGAATAAATAAGGCAAACAGTATGTGGTTTCTCTTAATGGAACTCCCCTCTGAGACGTGGAGTGGTACACCTATTTGGGCAGTAATGTAGATAAAGATGGAGGAACTGATAGAGATATTAAAATTCGAATACAAAAGGCAACAGGAGCTTTCACAGCACTAGGGAATTTGTGGATGTGAAAGAAAATAAAAGAAACACTAAATTTGAAATTTTTAATATCAAGTTAGTACTGTTGTATGGACTGGAAACATGGAGAACGACTAAGGCAATTACTAATAAACTACAAACATTCATTGAATGGTGACTGCGCAGAATAGAGGGAATTAAATGATATGTTAGAATCACTAATGTAAAGCTTTGGGAGAGAACTACACAAGTTCCAGTGGACCAAGAGATGAAGAAAAGACATAAAGGACACACGCTGAGAAAACAAGAGAACACTATAACTAGAATGTCTTTACACTGGAACCCACAGGTATAAAGGAAGACCAAAAAACACATGGAGAAGAGAGCTAGAGAGTAAAGTTAAAAAGATGGGGAAGGACAAGGGGAGAGCTGCATGTGACAGCAAAGGATAGAATGACTTGGCGGGAGCTGGTTGAGGACCTATGCTCCACTGGGGGTTAGAAAGGCTTCTATTGGGAGTGAACTGCATTTCTAGTGTTGGACCATCTGTGCTAGCACTTCTGACTGCATTTAATGTGTGTGTCTGCTGGATTTGCTAAGACTGCAGCCTGCTCCAAATTTTTTTTTCCCACAAGGGATAGTGATAGACATTCTGTATTGTCTTCAGTGACATAGAAAATGAAAGCTATGGGGTGAAATGTTTGCTTTAAAGTTGAAACTGCGATTACCTGATTTAATAAACCAATCTGAATTAAATGTGTCCATCATACTGGCCATCTTTACTTGTCGTAATATTTTCTGTTACCATTTTAGGTTAACTCTAAAGCCCTAATTATTTTCATGGCAAAGTGCTCAAACCATTTGCCTGTTAATGCTCTGTAGCTCTTGGGTTCAGTTCCTAGAGGTGTTGTTTAATTAACAAGTGGAGCTTTTTTTTACTGAGATCTCTGGGAATCATCACTGGATTTACAGAGTTTATGCCTTATGTGATGCTCCTCTCAACTTACCAAGGGATTCAAAGATATGACAAACTCACCATCCGGCATGCATGTTAACCGTTAAAGTAGTTCTCAGATCACCAGAGATTATCACAAAATAACTGACGGTACACAAAGCAAAACTTACAACTGATATAATATTGTTGTCTTGCCAGCATTGTCAAGTCCTACAATAATAATTTTGTGTTCTGTGGATGTGAAGATGAAAACATATTAGTAATAGATGTATAAAATTAAGAGCGTCCAGGTAAGTATATCACATACTGTAGAAAATTATGTTGTTTATCATTATCGTGTTCCATTTGTTTTATAGCCTACTCACAACCAAGTACTTTAAAATGCCAGGCCTGAGACCAGTGAAGACATATTAGTCTAGGATAAGGTTAGAGCAGTGTTTCCCAAAATTTTCTTAGTCGCGGCACCCTATTTGAATTAAAATTTTTCCGCGCAGCCCTAACCTAAGTAAAAGTATGACGATTCGTAAGTAAGAGATAAAAAAAAAATGAGTATCCTCGAATATTTTTGGGCGCCCCTAAGAAGAGGTCGCTGCTCAGCGATGCGCACAGTTTGGGAATCACTGGGTTAGTGAGTAAATTTCCGTGAAGGAGTATCAGAAGTTTATATCAGTCTTTTGCTGTGTTTTTTTACCTGCCTTGTGACACTTCTGTAGGTGTGAGCTGATCAAGTGTGATTACTTATTCTGACAAATAACAGAAAGAGAAGATGCATCACAGAGAATGTTCAGTCACTGTCTTTAAAAACTGTTAGTCAAAATAATGTTTTCTCTGTCCAAAAGGAGGCAGAAAAAATGTGCTATCCAGTGCCAAAATAAACATAATTCTGCACTCTCTATTTTGGGTGTTGAGGTCCAGGTGGTTCATTTAGGAGGCTGAGCTCCATTCTTAAAGTCAGTCACACTATGACCTTATGGATTTGTCTAGCAAGTATGTAAAGAGTATTGATGTACGGCTGGCTATTCCTCTAACTACTCTTTAAGACTTCTGCTTAACTCACTGACTACCAGCGTCGCACGTAATGCGACGAGGCGACGTTTACTGCCTTCTGCCAACGTCACACCCTTTGCGATTTTAGCTTTGGACGCTCGCCGTCATGTTAAAATCGCGATTTTTATGATGGATTTAGTTGAAACCTCTAGCTTATTCATTTCTGTATGGTTAATTAAGGGAAATAACTTCGTAATGCTTGAAGTAAATATTTGACGATTTTTTTTAGTTAGCTCCCATGACGGTGAGACATTGAC